>PITA01008542.1:12777-68895 GCA_004023965.1 Spilogale gracilis | reverse complement strand
GATAGATGGATAGCTAGACAGACTGGCCCGTGTCTGGAAGAATGCAGGCACTAAATCAATGTGTGTTGAGTGTTTTTGAACACAGGCGGTGGGATATAAGGTGTGATATCCGAAGACTTGGGATAAGATCCTACTCTTCTATCCTATTGGACATTTCCATGGCCCTGCCCCTTGTTCCCAAGTGTTACGCTTCCCTCAATAATAGGCTCATTTCACAGTTATTCTTTAGGAGCAATGGCTCAGTTCTCTGCACCTGTAGCGAGCCCTGGGAAGGACACTCTTGCTGGGTGACCACAGACGGCAGTCTCTCCTTGCTGTGCACTGCCCAGCACCGGACTCAGGGGCCGCTCTCAACTCACTTCTTATCAAGAAAACTGACTCAGCCACTCTCGCCCTTAATGGGCGTTTTCTTTAAGGTTTTAAAAGTGTGTTAGATGGATCTAGTCTGAGAGAAATGGAGTTACTGATGTTCTTTTCAGTAAATTATGGTAAAAGGCTGCCTTTCCTTTCATGCTTTTTTGGTCTATTTCTTAAAGGCCTAATATGAAAGATTTTGTCCCGTACCCTTGTTTCCGTGTGCATCAGGTGAAGAGCTTGGCTCAGCCACGGCCTGTGAGAACAGGTATTTTCTGGGTGAGTGAGAATGAAGGCTAGTCACCACATGCTTGTTCCTGATCCTCACAACTGCTCTGTGAGGTCCAAAAGATGGGGACTAGTACTTCCACTCCGTTCCTTGGGGAAACCGACACCCACAAGGATTCATCGGCTGGATATCACACAGGTCCTAAACGGAGGAGCTGAGCAGAGACCCTGGGACCCCCTAAAGGTTGTGGTAAGCGTGAAAAGGCGCTCTTCCGGTCATGACCTCCCCCAACCCTAATGACGCGCTCAAGGAGATCAGGGCCTACAGGCCAACAGCAGTGAGCAGGTATGGGGGACAAGAGGCTAGAGGAACCCATTCCCCAGATCACTGGGACGTATCTCTGATTTGGAAATGGTATGAACAGAATTCTTAATTATGTGAGTTGAATTTTCTTGATCCTTCATTTGCAATCAAATGAATCAAATGGATAAAATGAAAACAACCCAGAAATTGGTGAATTATAATAAAAAACCAAAATGACTATTTTCTGTTATGTCCTAAGCCACTGTCTTTTTTCCACTTACATTTTTGTTCCTCTATATTAAGAATTGATACACGCAAGGATAGTCAATATGTGATACATCAAAGAATACTGAATTTCACTCACTATACATATTAGTTGTTATTAAAGCAAAGAATGACGAACCTAGAAACACGTGCATCAGCTCACATTAAACGGTAAAGAGGTTTTGGAACTCCCCAACCATCCAATTCAAATGAATTTTTATGTGTGCTCTGGTTTTAATTAAATATCTTTTTCAGAGAGGAGCTAAAACATCTTTAAAGGGCCGTCTCCTCTCCTCTGCTACAGAACATCAAGATGAGACTTAGAAATCATGAAAACTTCCACAACCCACATCCCAGTCAGGAAAATTTGCCAACTCAATGCACATACCCTAGAATTCAAAGCAGAACTGCAGTTAGATCAATATGCAACATCAGAGAAATGTAGTCACCCCTCTCTCGTTCAACGACTTACCATGTTAGCGCAGGGAAACAGTGGGAGTCAGCTCGGAGAGAGCCAGAGGGCTCCAAACCCACCAGGGCAAGTAAGCTACCTGCTCCCCAGAAACAGGTGGTGTTCGGATTGTTCTACCTGCTCCTTGTTTGTGGAGGATGTGTGGCAGCTAGGTCACCACGGGAGGCCCTCCCGGCCCCGCTCCCCACCAGGAAACAGGCCAGGGCCGGCTCCTGCTGAAAGGAGGCCCGTGACACCCGCAGAAGTTGTGTGTCTTGGGTGTGCTTTGGAGTCACCGGTAACGCACATAAGGTCACCGTCCAGGCAGTGCCTGTGGGGGAGCCGATTATGTGGTCCAGGAGCAGCCTGGGCTTTAGAATGCTTAAAACCTCCCCAGCTGACCCTACGTGCATCCAAGGTTGAGAACTTGGAGGGAATGCTGGGCTCCTCCAGTGGCCAGGAGCTCTGGGGGCTGCGCCTGGCACTCCCAGGTCGGTCTGGGTTGGAGCCGTCCCCCAAGGAGGCTTATGAAGATGAGGGCAGCGGTGGGAAGCAGGGAGCCAACGGCTCTCCGCCTCCACATTCTGAAACTGGCCCGAGTGCTGCTTTGGAAGCATCGAGGGAAGGACCTCTTTGTCCCTCCTGCAGGCCCCTGCTCACCCACACCCAGGAGCACCGAGGGGAGCCCAGCCTGTGGGTGCGCTTTCTTCGGGACCCACCGCACGACCCCATGCTCGACCAGTCTGCAGGAAACGGATATACATAGCAACAACATTATCAACGCACGCGTGACTCTCACTTAAAGAGGGTGCACCTCCTACCATCATATCCTTTGGGGGATATATCCCTGCTTTGCACCTTGGGAGCTATGGCCCGCCTGCCGCAGGGGTGGCTGTCGTAGGCGCTGTACTCAAACGAGGCCTTGGAGTACTTCTCCAGCTCTTTGGCCAGGTTGGAGCGAGGCGTGGTCGTGGGGACGTTGTTTCTGTAGCCGTAGTGCGGGATCTCGAGCTGCTTCACAAAGCACATTGGCCTGCAAGCAGACAAGAAAGAGTCGACAGCTGGCTTTCCCGCGGTGGCGGGCACGACTCGGCTCCCGTCAGGGTCAGGGCGCACCGCTCACGGCCACCTTCCCGAGCGCGGGCCGCCCGTGGCCTTCCACAGCCCCCACGGAAGCCGTCTGCCCGCGGCCGGCACGCACAAGAGCACGAGTGAGACATTGAGCTTTCTCCCCCGTTTCCTCTTCTGTCTGGGGCCCTGGCTGACTGGACGCGGGAGCTGGCAGGGCCGGAAGGACCTTGCACCCACGCGCTCCTTCTCAGTGCCTTCAGGCGTGAGCGTTACTACAAAGGAAGTGAGCTAATAAGACATTTTCCTTAAAACAAGAAGAAATAAAGAAAAACTCTTAAGGACATGGGCTGACCCCAAACGCGGTACGAATGTACCTGTTGGGCATGGAAACGGAAAACAAGGAGCAGCCTGTAGGGCCGGTATTTTACGGGGGCGGGGGCGGGGCGCCGACCTGCCGTCCAGAGTCCAGAGTGAAGAGCCTGAAGGGAGGTGCCTCAGTGACTACCCGCGGCCCGTGTGTGCCTTGCCGTGTGGTGTGTGTGCCCTGCCTCCCTAGCTCCTGGGCGGGGTTTCCACGTTGTCCGGGGAGGTGACCTGGGACTTGCGGGCAGGCAGCGCGGGGGCTCCCTGTGCCCCCCTCAAGCTAATAGCTGTATCGAGTCACCAACACATCTGCTCCGCTTTCATTTATCGGCCTTTTCTTGTCACGTTGAGGAGCTACTGCGTGGTTTGCTGAAGGTGGGTGACTGGGGGCTCTTCCGGCGACCTGCGGAGCTCGCAGGTGCATGAACCCTGGCCTTGCCTTCAGACCGCACGGGGTGAAGTAAGCTGGGCAGCTGGGCAAACTGTCCGGGCGACGATCCAGGGAAAGAAACCACGGGGTCCAAGGTGAGAAGCGGGAGCGCTAACAGCATCTCTGGGGGCTCACGGCGGCCGCGCACCCAGGACCCGATGCGGGCTCTGCTCTGCCCAGCGGGGACTGGGCTGGGGGACTGGGCTGGGGAGATCAGGACCGGCTCAGAGGAGCAGGCCTGGAGCACAGGCTTCGGTGACAAGCTGGCCCTTGTGGGTGGACAGCGGCTGTCCTGGAGGCCCAGCGCCTGGGGCCAGGGAGTGGAAGATCGGACAGGACCGGAAACACTTACGTCTTCCTGCTGCACAATCTGCTGGAAGACTTTTCAACTCTTAGTTAAATAGTGCGGACTTACTTATTTATTTATTTATTTAAGATGAAATATTTTTTACAGTTTATTTGAGAGAGAGAGAAAGAGATAGCGTGAGTGGTGGGAGGGACAGAGGGAGAGGGAGAAGCAAGCCTCCCACGGAACAGGGAACCCGACGGGGGGCCTGGCCCCGGTCCCTGAGATCACGACCTGAGCCGCAGGCACACGCGTCACCGACGGAGCCCTCCGGGTGTCCCTCGAGTGTGGATTTAATTTACCTTCCCTTTGCTCCCTTGCGGTCCCCTTCCCTGCCCACTGAGTGAGCGTGCCCCGCGGAGACACCACGGGGAACACGCACACGAGACCCGGTCTTCCAGGCTCGCTCACACCTGGGACGCTGGTGCCCGAGGGGCGCCCCAGGAGGTGGGGAGCAGGGGCGCACGCCGGAGATAAGGGCCATGCTTGGTGTGGGTGCTTCCCTTCGGGCCCTGTCCCAGCTGCCTTGCAGGATCAGCGAGAGGCACGTGAGGGGTGGTGTTCGCAGACACACTGGCCCACGCGTGTGTTCTCTGACCACCTGCTGCGGTTCTCCATGCCTTGCCCTGCGGAAAGGGACCTGTGGCCACGAAGGCACAGAAACACGATCAAGGCTGCGCATCGGCGTGGCGGCTCGTGCCAATTGCGGTGGCCCCCGGGGAAGCATGTCCCGCCCGATGCCCCCCAGCCCGACGAGAGGGTCCCCAGGACGTGCAAGAGGCCCGCGCCGCAGCCGCTCTCTCCCTGTTCCCAGTTCTCTTGGCTGACAGCCCGCCTTCTCGGGAGGACGGAGCCCCAGGGAAGGGCCCCCACCTACTGGTGACGGTCGGTCGTGACCTCTGGCAGGTGGGGGCCGCGGGCACAGAGGGGCGTGTTGGAGTGCTAGCACCGCCACACAGAAAAATCTAGAAGAACACACGTGAACATTTATTGAGGGTTTACTTCTAAATAGTAGGGTTATAAGTGGTTTTTATTTTCTTGTTTTTGTCTATTTAAATATTTCTCATTTTCCATAAAGACTTTAACCTTTCAGGGCGCCTGGGCGGCTCAGTCGGTGAAGCGTCTGCCTTTCGCTCAGGTCATAACCTTGGGGTCCCAGGAGGGAGCCCCGCGTCGGGCCCCTTGCTCAGCGGGGAGTCTGCCTCTCCCTCTGCTGCCCCCCCTGCTCATGCTCTCTCTCTGACAAATAAAGTCTTAAACAATGATTTTAAGTTTTCTATTGAAGGAAAAAAGGGTGTATAGTGACTGTGGTAAAATCCTTTCAGAAAACTAAACTAATGCACAACAAAACCAGGTAGGGCTTCAGGCCACGTCAAGGGCGCTTTCCTCCCCGTGATTTATCCTAAAGAACCTGTGTACTGGGCGCAAAGTGTGCGTGTGCACGTGTGTGTGCATGCGTGTGCGTGTGCGGGCATGCCTGCGTGTGCGTGTGTGTCTGTGCATGTGTGCGTGTGCGGGCATGCCTGCGTGTGCGCGCATGTGTGCGTGTGCGTGTGTGTGTGAGTGCGTGTGTGGGCGCGCCTGCGTGTGCGCGTGTGTGCGTGTGTGAGTGCGTGTGTGGGCGCGTCTGCGTGTGTGTGCGCGCGTGTGCGGGCATGCCTGCGTGTGCGCGCATGTGTGCGTGTGCGTGTGTGTGCGTGTGTGAGTGCGTGTGTGGGCGCGTCTGTGCGCGTGTGTGCGCGCGTGTGCGTGTGCGGGCATGCCTGCGTGTGCGCGCATGTGTGCGTGTGCGTGTGTGTGCGTGTGTGAGTGCGTGTGTGGGCGCATCTGTGTGTGTGTGTGCGCGCGTGTGCGTGTGCGGGCATGCCTGCGTGTGCGTCTGTGCATGTGTACTCGCTTCTCCGTCTGTGACCGTGGATCGTGGACCCCACCTCTGAGAGGCAACCTGCTTCTGGCACCAGGACGCCCTCCCCACAGAAGGTGGGCCCCTGAGGCCAGCAGGACGATCGGGGGAGGACCTCGGAGGGCGTCTCTGCCGCCATCCCCACGGGGGAGTCGCTGGCCTTGCGGCCGAGGTGTGAGGGGCTGGGTGGGAATGAGAGCCGGCAGGCGGGATCTGGATGGGGCTTCTCCGCCCTTCCCAGAAGCCTCCCTTTCTGAACTGAAACCTGGTCTGGACCACGTGACTCTGAGGTCTCCCCGTGACAGTCACTGCCACCCTGCCCCCGGCTCCTGCTCCTCAGGTGGGGGCAGTGACACCTCTGTCCCCACCCCACACAGGGCGTCTGGGGAACAGGAGCCGGGTCCTGGGAGGGCTGCCCCGTGGAGAAAGTCTGCACGTCCTGCGAGGTGATGCGGTGTGGCAGGCTGGTGTCTTAAGCTGCAGCAACTCAGGGCATCTCCTGGAGGTGGGGAGCATCCCTCTCTCACCCTGCAGTCCCGAGATCACGAGATCCCTTCCAGGCCGGAAAGAAGACCGGAAGCCCCTCATCTACTGTCGCTTAAAGACTCACAGCAGGTGGGGCTCCTCCCGAGAGGCAAGGAGGCCCCGCCCGCACGCAGACCCCGAGGGCAAGGGGTGGGCCTGGGCTCAGCTCTTGCAACCTCGCCAGCGACCACCTGTGTTCCTGCCCCGAAATGAGACCGCCTGCCTCCGCCCGTGGCCTCGGAGCCCCCAGCACCCCCAGCAGCCCCCAGTGTCCCCAGGGCCCGGGCGTGCTGGGCGTCGGCTACATGTGGATCTCAGCCTGCCCGGCATCCGGTACCTTAGCACTCGGTCTGAGGCCTGGTTGGACTTGGATACGTCACAGCTCTGGTGTTTCTCCTGGGCCTTTGCCAACTTCTCTGCGGCAGCAATAGGGCATCCGGAGAGGCTGCGGGACAGAAAGTGGACTGAGTCGTCTCCTGCACTGGCTCCGTGGCCCGCGGACCCCTCCCTGCCTCTCCCCCGGTGGGCACCAGCGGCCCCCAAGCGGCTTCCCACACCGGCCGTGGCCGTTCCTGTGGGGACGGTAGGAGAGGGGAGAAGTGACCATGGTCGTGCCGCGCGTGACTTCCTGGGCCCCCAGAGCACCCCCCTTCCTGGCCAGGGCAGGCCCCGTCTGTGCCGCTCAGGAGGACATGAGCAAGGCAAAGTTACAGACACAGACTGCACTGCGGGACGTTCCTGCAGAGGACGCGGGGGCCACCGGGGTGGGCTGAGCTTCTGGAAAGCCCAGGAACAGCAGCTCAGTGCTTGACGGGGTGCCCCAGGCGCCGGGGCTCCACAGCCACCAGCCCGTCCTCCCTCATCCTCCCCGGGGGCTGGAGCCGGGAAGAGGGCAGAATGTGCCCTAGACCGACCGCTCGGACGTATTGTTTTGGAACTAAATATTTATGGGGGAGGCGGCAGGCTGGCTGCGTTGGCATTCATTCTTCATGGAGCCACGGCGTCTACTCTCCGTGAGTGTGCACAGAGTCACACAGAAGTCCAGGTGTAGACGCCACGTGGGCGTCCCATCCCACAGACACACGGTTGCCTCGGACGGAGGAGCAAGCCTGGCGAACGGGGTTCGGCACCGACCTTACGCGTCTGCTGATCATCCCTCTCTTCTGCAGACTAAGCCCAGGGCTGTGACCGGCACAGCGTTCGTGATTTGTTTCATTATGAAGTTAACACAAGTAACCAAATTTACTGATCAAACGGGCAAACGTAAGAGGAAACTCGTAACAGTGTCCTTCATTCAGATGTAATTTTGCAGGGCTTTCGAGGCCAGAAGTACAGGCTATAGGACACATTCTAACAGATCACTCCAGCTGTTAACGAAACAACACTTGGTAAGAGCTGAGTGTCATGAACAGCTTAGTGAGAGTGACAGCAGGAGAGGAGGGAGCCGGAACAGTCCACAGCAAGAGCGCGTCCCCTAGCCCGCCTACGCACCGGGCTCACGGCCATGCCACACCTTCCCCAGCTCACACTTTGGGGCACCTGCTCGTATTTTGGTCATGTCCACACCGAGGACTGGGGTCTTGGCGGAGTTTCAGGGGCGGCCCAGCTGGGTCCCAGACCACCCAGTCTTCGTGCGTTGTAACCCTTCCCCGCGCAATGCGCACAGCGCGGCCCCTTTCCCCCTCTGCCCGTGGGACAGAGCGTTCCCTGTGGATGGCCACGGAGCCATCTCAAATATCATCCCTCCGAGGGCGCCTTCGGGGGACTCAGGACGAGTGGGTGGGACAAGTCAAAAACACCCACTCTTTGGAAAGAGGTCTTAGGATTTGGGTTCCCCATGCACTCCCAGAGAGGAGCCTGTCCCCCCGGGGCAGGAAGGGGAGGTGTGCGGGGACGCTCTCCCTCCCGAGGTGGGGTGTGCGGCTGTCAGGGAACGGCCTTCCCTGCAGCGGCGTGGGGTACAGGAGCGCGTTGCTTACCTTCTGTGTGAGTTCCTGTTGCTATTTACATGCCCTCGCCCTGTGCAGCCCGGAGTGGGACACTTGAGAACATTCTCATGCATGGCAAGAACTTGACAGGGAGAGGCAGAGAAGACAGCCCAGCGTTAAAACGTAGAAACGGTCCAAACACAAGAATATGCAATCATTTAAACAAAGGCTGGCTTAGTTTACAAAGGACAGTCCTATGCACCTGTGTGACAGACATGTGGAGGACACACATGTAGGAGGGAGGAGAAGGTGGTCTCGGCCTTGGTACCACTGGCATGCGAAGCAGGGTGCACTGGGTGGGGGCTGCGGGCCTCGGGGACGTGACAGCCAGCTTGCTCCAGACCGGGCAGGGGCGTAGCGCCTCCCTCCACCTCCCACACATTGGCACCACATACCCGCTAGCCATGTAACAGCACGTAGATGGGTAATCTTTAAAACATGCATGTGTTCTCGACACACACAGTAGGATGAAGGGATGGTGGTCATGGGTGTATAAAGACCCCCAAACCTGATTTCTAAATAAAATGAATTAAATAATGACCTCTCCTCTGGGAATCAAATATTCTATTATTCTGCCAGTGGGATGAGCTACAGCAGTAAAGGTTATATCGTGCACCCCATGAAGTCAGCGGGGGACACCACGGGGCAGGGTGCTGCAGTGGAAGGGGGCAAGCAGCCTGTTGCCAGGAGGCAGCGTTTGAGTTTACACGGGGCGGTAACCGGCCTGGAGAGTTTGCATGTCCTCTCCGGTCTGGTCCTCAGTGAGCAGCTGCTGCTCTGGGGAGCTGGAGGGGTGACAGGTGCTACAGGGAAGCCGGGAGGACAGACCTGACCCCGGGTGATGTAGCGTCATGGCAGCGAGACTTGGGGAGCTGGTCCTGCCGGCGATTTCCTCGCAGAGCAGGACCATGGGAAACAAAGTCTGCCCAACTGGTTGTGTGTTCTCTACGGTTTTCCTCCTCCTCTAGAACGATCTCTCTCTTCCCCGAAGTCTATGTGCTGTTCCCATCAGGGGCGGTCCTCAGTGCTGACCGGGTCCTTACAGAGTTGCTACGTTCTGGCCTCATCGTGAGTCTCAGGGCTCCTGTGTTGTCCTGACATGTGGCCAGGACTCGGTGAGCACCGGCGGGAACGAGGCTGAGTCAGCCTTTGGCTCCCTGTGTGCTGGGGGCTGGCTGGAGGGCTGTCAGGAGGCCTCCTTCCTGGAGGACCGGCCCCAGGCCCTGCCTGCTCGCTCCCGTCTCCCAGCGAGGCTTCACCCTGTGCTCCCACCTGGCCTCCGCTCTCCCCTCCAGGCTCTGCATTCACCTACGCTGCCCTTGATTCTGCACGATTTTCCCAACTTCCTGTTACGACATCACATAAACTCTCCCCGGGGCACAGCTTCCCTCTCAGATCAGTCTGTCTTTTCTCTGCATTTGTGCTGCTCTTTTCGAAATAAAGCCTTCCCTGGAGAGACCAGAAGCCTCTGCGCCTGGCCACGGCATGGAGCCCAAGCAGACGGCCGCGGTCCACCCCACCGAGCTGCTTCGGGACCGGGACTGCTTCGGGCCGGCTCCCTTGCCTCCCACCCCCTTCTCTGTCTCAGCGGTCAGAGACCTCTGCTGCCGTCCCTGTGGACTCTTCCTCGCGCCTCCTGGAGTGGGCTGGGCCTTTCCAGAACAGCCTCTCCTCCCTCTTCTCAGCTTCGTTCTACACGCTCCTGTGCAAAACTCCCGTTTTGGGCTCCTGCTATGCAAGTCTATCCTCATTTCCTGCAGCCCGGCTGAGAAAGCAGACCCCGGGAGCTGCCTGTGTAGATGACCTCCCCGGACCCCGGAGCCTTCCTCCCAGCCTGTGGCATCGCCCGCCAGCCCAGAACAGTGCGGGCCACCCTGTCTTCTGTCAGCGGGGCCCGCTTCTCCGTCACTACGCTGTCAGCGCAGTCCGCGCCCTCGACGGGCAGGGAATTCTCGGTCACTTCCAGCCCCGCCCTCTCTCCTCCTCCACAACTGCCCATTTGCGGAGCGGGTCTTGAACTCGTCCCAGATTTCCCGGCACGCCTGGTGTCCTGACAAGCTGTGGACCCCTCCTCCCTGCCTCAGGGCTCCAGCTCAGTGCAGCCCAGGGAAGCCTGCAGGTGCGAGTCACCTGCTGGGGAGCCCCTCCCACCGCGGTCCCCTCCAGCTGCGCTGGGCGCTCTCGGGGCCGGAGCCACGCCCCCCCCCCCCCCCGTGTTTCTAGGGCAGCGCGCTACTAACGGTCCACTTGACTGACTTCAAGGGGACAGAAAGGGTGACTGGGGGAGGCTGGCCTGGGAAAAAGTCTAAAGTCTAAAAAAAGTTACTCCACCCTGAGGAGTCTAAGTCTTTCTCCTTTTAAGTTCTTACAGTACCATAAAGAACTACAGGGAAGTATTTAGAAAGGGCTTTCTATAGATGCTCTGGAAGGCCGTCTCACGGTTGGTGTGGAGGGACCTCCCGCCTCCTCCAGGCGCGGCCTGAACCCCCCGTCTGTGGGAGCAGCCCCGGCTCCTGCTACAGTTAGACGTTTCCCGTGAGAATAAGGAGTTGGGAGAATTCCCCAGCCAGAGAAAGGAACTGACTTTCTACTTGGGAGGTGAAAACATGCGCCTTCAAGAAAAACTGCATGAGGCAGGTCTAGGTAAGACATCAGTGATGTCCTCGGGCCTCAGTGGCCTGCCCAGAGTCTTGGCCGGTGAGGACCGAGACTGGAGCCACGAGGCCAGGCCCAGGGCAAGTACACGGGCTTGGGACTCTGCGGGCAGTGTGGCCTCAGCTCCGCTCTCTGCTTGGGCCAGTCGGCACCTGCTCACGGGGCTGCGCCTTCAGTCCGCCAAGCACTGAGCTAACCCCGGGAAGAGAGGGGGAGGCCGTCTGCTCCCGCTTTCCTTGTGGGGGACCAGGGCCCCCAGCGGGGCTCGTGGGGAGTGAGGGAGGTGCGTGTGCCCGGACGCGCTGCGCTCACACCATGCGGGCTCCTTGCTCATGTAACACACGGGCCCAGCCATGCACTCGAATGCCTTCCTCTCCAGACTCACATGGCAGTTACCAGAAATACGGGCTTCTCGTGTTCAGTAGCCATTCGAAAACCTGGGGGCACGAGTGCTCCTAAAAATATGTCAGCTGAAAATGTTCGGCTAAACCTGTTTCCAAGCCTCATCCGCCACTAGGAACTTCTCTTTGTTCCGACAGACTTGCACTCCAGGCACTCCGAGGCCGGCTGTTCTGCGGGGCAACCCTCAAGGACGCCTCTGAGCCCTCTCCCGCTCCTCCTGCTGCGTCTCAGCCAAGCTGCTCCACTTCGCCTGCTAGGAACCGTGTCTCCGTTCACAGGGAAAGTCCTTGACATAACTCCGGCTCAAGATCAGGACCTTAAACTCCTCTGGTCGTCTCTGAACCTGTGCCTTTTCCCCTGAGACATCAGCACTAATTGTGTTTAAGTAGCTGGCAAACTTTATGTGCGGAGAAAAAGATAAACAAAGACGTGTCCATGCTTTCAGTTCCAGCATAAATGTGGTTGTGTTCATCATAAATCGTGTCATTCTCAGAGCCTAACTAAAAGAAGGTATCTGATCGAGAACCACCCGATTTAAACTAAGGTTTGGTTGTGTGGAAATGTGGGGACAGCCCTTACACGAAACAGGCTTCACAAGCGGAATGCAGTAAAATACAACTATCACTACCGACTCATCCACAGAGAAGTCTAGATCACTGGGCACGAGGAGGCTCGGACCTTTCTCTCGGGGACTCGTGGGAGTTCAGTTCTGCGGGGCGGGGCTGGGGGTGAGATTATCTGAGTCCTCTTGTATGATCTGTGAGAGACGAGGGGACAGTGACTTGCCTGAGGTCCCCAGCAAGTCAGAAGTGAAAGCGGGACGGACCCCAGCCCGTGAGCTAGGGAGCTGCACTGCGGGAAGCAGCGCTGGGGGGTGGGCTGGGGTCCCGGGCCATCCTGCGGGAGCGGCGCCAACGGCCCCTGCAGGCTCCTGTGCGCGAGCAGGGGCGGGGAGGCGAGGGTGGAGGCTGGGCTGCAGTGACACGGAATGACAGAGGCACGTGGCTGACACAGACGGAGCCTGAGCGTGCGTGGCCCCACAGGCATTGGGGGCACATGGACTTACTTTCTGGAGGGACCCTATCTTTGTGCGGGCATCCGGACAGACTGCGGTGATGCGGGTAAAGCCCGGTCACGTGGCCGGTTCCATCACACCCCGGGGTGGGACACTTGCTCTCTTTCTTTTCTGCTCTCGAGGGATCTAGAAGCGACAACAGGTGTCAAGAGAATGAATGTTTTACCCATCCAAGACAAAGGCGATCGATTAACAACCTGAAGAGACTTTGATAAAGAAAGAAAAAAGCAGGCATCGGGGTCAGGCTGTGATGTACACTTCATAGGCATTCATTTGGTTTTGGGTGATTTTTTTGACCTTAAATGGTGTGATCATGAATCATAAAATATTTGACTTTCTTTGCGGGAGGAAAACAAAATATGACTGTCCCTACCTTAGCTCCTCAATAACTGTTTCCCCGTGTGTTACATGATAAGCTGTGCTGCTCAAAGAAATCAACGTAAATAATGATGAGACAGTGACCTTCTCAGAGAGCAAAACCACTCAGCAATCCTCAGCAATCGCTCTGAGAAATTCAGCCGGGGAGCACAATGCCACTGAATTTCGTGCTGTGCAGTCTGTGTCTCACTGAGCGCTCCCCTGGCTTACGCTCTCAGGTGCAGCGTTTGACTGCCGTTGCAGGGGGTCATCTCGCCCTGCTCCACGGTTCACCGATTACGAGATTTTTTCTGAGAACAAGCTGAACTCTTAGAAGGCACTGTAAGCAAATGACCAGAACGCTGGAAATCCCCCCACAGGGGAGATGGGGAAAAAAAAAGTTTCAGAAGCGTTGGAGCAACCTTTTGTCTTCATTTCTTCATCTGTACTTGGACCCAGACAAAGGAGCTTACATTCTGTCCATGCACGCACAAAACTAGGAGGCGGGGCTGCGGGCAGCCGTGGGGCGCTCTGCGGCACAGGCCCCGGCAGGGCAGCGCAGGCCTTCGGGCAACACGCGAGTGCCAAAGGGCAGAAACGCAGTGCTATTGCTAGGAAAATTATTTCTATGTCCAGGATGGACCACGGTTCATCAATGTGCAGAAAATAGCTCCAGAGCATATATCTGAGATAGAGATCAGACCGAGAAGTAATAAAAGTGGGCGACACACTATTTTGGGGTCAGTTTTTGAAAACCAGTTGCACAGATCATCAATAAATAGCGACTATGCTGGCTTCGTCCATGAGGGTGCGGTTAACATTTCCCTAGGGCGTTAACTCTTTCCTACCAACTTCTCATTAACCAGGCTAACTGTGACCCCAAGGAAGTCGACATTTGGCTCAAGTTTTTTGAACTCTTATGGTCTTTCTTCTTACGTCACGCATGTGAACTTGAAATAGACAAAGGACTCACAGGAACATATACGCAATTTTATGTTCATATGAAGAACTCCTCCCCGTCTCTTCTTCAAGCTAGCATTCTAGTCTAGGTAATCTACCTTTCAAGTCCTGAGTGTGGGTTAGTGCCATGCTCGAGGGCCGGCCCTGGACACAGCTGTGAGGGTCTCCAAAGACAGCCTGGCGTTCGGTTGCCGTGGCTTCTCTTCCTAAATATCTTACCAGAGTTACTCTGATAGATGTGATCAAAAAGCCTAGCATTTTCTTGCCTTTTGGGTAGTTTCATCATAATATTCGTATGATTTAATTAATGTAAATATAAAATAGGGCACAGTAACAGTTTCACAGGAAAATATTCATTATTGAAGATCATTAGCTAAATGTAAATAGTCTTTAAAGGGTAAAAAAAAACAAAACAAAAAACCTAAATTGTCACTATTATTCATCATGAAATGACTTCTTCATTAGCCCACTTACAGCCCCTAACAAGATTATATCACAGATTTCCAAGGCGTTCTGCTAAGTGCAGATCTGTATCGAGACAAGTGGCTCAAGCAATTTTAGTTTTGTAAGACACAAGGGCATAATCTCCTCTCGATGCCGCTGGCCCCCACCGTCCCTCCCGCTGCATGCTGAGTTCCGGGAACCCCAGGTCACCCTGAAGGGAAACATTCAAGCAATGACAGAACAACCAAGCAAGCAACAGGCCAGCAATTCAACTGAAAACCTCACAAGAACTTCTAGAAAAAAAAAAGTGCTCTGGATTTAGCTTGCTCCCCTTCCAGTGGGTGCTTGAGGAGAAGAAGGAAAGAGGAGTTTTACCAGGAACTTCTTTTGCTTTAGCTCAAGATTTTGGAAACGTTACTCATTTATAATTTAAATCATTTTGAGAAGAGGATGTATAAATGAGAATTGGTACAATAAAAAAACAACGAAGTTCAAAGTGTAGGTTATCGATACGCTTTGTGGCTGCAGGAACCCACTGGGCATGTTGGTAAATGTCACATCACACTTTTTTTTTTTTTTAAATAAGGAGGGCATTAATCTCCTTACCCCACTCTGGTGTCCCTGCTTGGTTTTATTCAGTTGGCTCTGAACATACTACAGAGGAGACCTGGGAGTGGGCTGGGGCAGCATATGAAACAGAGGAGCTTTGCCCAGAGGAGGAAATCTACAGAACCTGGTAGAGTCAGGAACTGATGCTTTCTGACTCATTCCGAAGGTCTAAGCCCCACCCCTTCCCCCATTTCAGGGAAAAGCACATCTCAGGTTTTGCTGTTCCTTCCCACCCCTGCCCGATTGACTGAAGGGAAGCAAGCGGTTTGAATTCCATTCCTGGCAAGAAACAAAATGAAACAAAACAATAGTAACAAAGCAAAATGAGTGACAATCTGCAGAAGGCTGCTGGGAACGCAAGGAAGCCTGGGCCACACGGAGTCTGCGACGCCCCGTGAGCCCGCCGCCCCCCAAGTCCGATGCCCCCTTCCTCGCTGCCAGCCCCACAGGAAACCCACTCTACGGACTCGAACACGTAAGCCCGCCGTGTGTCTGCCCCGCTGAGCCGCCCAGGACAGAGGACGCTGCGGCTCCCTGACACAATGCGCTCCCCGCGGGATTCTCGACTCTCATGGCGGAGCTGGGGCACACCGCACCGCAGCTCGGAGCGCCGTGACGGCTGGCGGGCCCCTTCCTCATATGCCGCACCCCCGGGGGCTCCCTTCACCTCGCGGACCGAAACGGCGGTCAGTGCTCAAGCAGGTACTGGCCCGTGAGGCCCCGACGGGCCTCTGGCTAAGGGCTGTCCGCCGCCGGGCTCTGGTGACAGCCAAGCCGTAGGAGCAACGCGCACACATTGAGAGGAGACTACACACCTAGGTCACAACAGAAGAAACAGCCTGAGTGTTCGAGGTTTCTATGGCAACTGATTTTCAAACCAAAGGCTTGAACCTCATCATCAGATCCCCAGTGAAGGAATTCGGTCTTTATAAGGAATAGAAGGCAATGGAAAACAGTAGATCTGTGTTGGTACGACTGTGGAAGGATTTAAGGAATAATTACCAATTTCATTTTTAAAACTGTTTCTGACTTAGTTCCTGCCACCGAGACACCCACGGTCTCAAGGTTCCACGGAGGGGACCACCGCCAGCTCGCATCGCAAGGGGACGCGGTTCTCACGGCCCCCGTGGGGCAGTCCTTCACTCTGTGCACGTTTATGCGCTTCATGGATGTGCTGACTACACACGTGTGTGTTGAAATATAAAGATAGAACAAATATGGGTCCCTCCATCTCATGAGGGAGAGTCTGTTAAAAGTCTCATTTTGCGTGGTTTTGAGTATTTTAACATAAAGTAGGCACCATAACTGTTTCCACAATGGAATGGAATCAGCGAGTGGGAATGAACACAGTGAAGAGATTCCTGTGGATCTCAGCTTGGACACACCACGCCCTGCATGGCAAACGGCCCCCGTTACTTACTATCTGAAGATAACGAATGTTACCTTGTCTGATGTTATCAGTCATTCTGTCACCCTTCGGTTTCTATCAGGGATGTTGTCTATGGGGGGTTCATCAATAACTGCCTTTTGGTGATAATTTTATAAATCAGGATGCCACCTACCCCATCCAATATATACACTATGTTTTGCATCCCTGACCGGCTAGCTGTTGGGTAAGCCCTTGCCGCTGCGCGGTCTATGTGGAGTGATTCTTACAATGAGCAGATGAGCTCACGCTAACGTCTCCTACCACCGGACGTGCTTGTGCGCTAGCTCTGTGTCTCCGAGGCAAGCACCTCCCGCTGAGCTGTAGGTGACCCATCTGCTCTGATCATAGGACATCGAGCTGCTTTGTGCGTTTCCCAGACAAATATTTCCTCGGCTCTGCAGAAACACGAGCTGTGATTCTGTAAGCAACTCTAAGAGGTTTGCCTTCGTATTCTGACTGTGATGCCCACGTCACTCGTGGGCCGTCACCGGCATGTGCCACCCTAGCTCCTGGTTCATGCGGCAACTTACGTTAGGTAGAAATATTACCTTTACCATAGTATGGCTTTTTGACATGGCTGTCACTGGACTTGGGCTTCCTCTCCTCCCCGGGAAGCTGTCTTGGCGACTGCTCCTCGTACGACCGCACAGTGTCCCGCCTTCCGGCCTCCAGCGCCATCTTGTCCCGCATGGCCTTCGCTCTCTCCGTCTCCAGAGCGATGGCTTTCTCCAGGAGGGTCAGGTTCCCCTTGGTCATGTCAAACACCTCCTCAGACCTGTCCGAGTTCACGGACGTCGTGTCGTCGTCCCGTTCGTGATACCCGTCCTCCTTCGCACAGCTGGAGAAAGTTCTAGACCTGGGGCTCAGCTGCTCCTCGAGCCGCATCAGGTTCATCATGTCGGAGTAGTTCCGGTCCGGCGTCCTGCCCGCGAAGTCGTCCTCCGGCCGGCCGTGCTGGCGGGCGCTCGCGCTCTGCGGCGGGCCCCTGTCCTGCGGGCTGTTCTCGCTCAGCTTCCGCGCCAGGTCGAAGCACTGGTTCCGCAGGCACTCCAGGCTGCTCAGGCACACCTCCTCGTCACTCTCCTCCACCAGCTTGTCCGCGAGCCCGTTGTTCACGGGCCGGCCCAGCATCATGTAGTTCACGTTGCGGCCGTCCTGCTGCGACAGAGAGTCTGCGTACGCCCTGTCGTGGAGGCTGTCCGAGAGCACCACTCCGTGTCCCTGCGCCAGCAGCTTCAAGGAGTCCACGGTCTCCCGCACCACGTCGCTGTCTAGGTCCAGGCTCAGCTCGCCCTTCCGGCCCAGGGGCTCGTTGCGGTCGCTGCCGTCCTCCAGGCTCGCGGAGGTGCTGCTGTTCATCTCCGACTCCGTCCTGGCCCGGTAGGCCGCGTCCTCCGCGATCTTGCCGAGGTTCAACAAGGACTTGGCCACCAGCTCATCGTAATTGTCGTACTCCTCGTTGTTGTTGTCGTCCTTCTCCGCGTCTTGCATTATGCGACTACTGTGACAGCTCATTTGATGGTCTTCTGCAAAGAAGATAAAAAAAAGGGACAAAAAAGAAAAGAAAAGGAAAAAATGGCTAGAACTTGAAGTTTAGTTGCAACAGCATGGAAAGCAAGTCAATGCACGTCAATCCCCGCTCACCGCGTACTGGGGACTCGAGTCCCGCGTGCAGACTGCCTGGTGCTGCGGCGCCCGGGGCACGGAGGGCGCGAGAACCCGAGGCCAAGGAGGCACGTGCTACAAACTATCGATTTCCCTGGTTATACCTAAAACGGACCAGTATCTGTGGGAAGGGTAATTTTAAAATGCTGATTTTTCATTCTAAATTTCACGAGTGACTTTATTTTTTATTGGCTTTACTTATTTGCAGCCCAAGCTGACGGGGCACCCGTCATGTCACCAGGCTTTCTGAGGGTCCATGAACCTTAGTCGGTACCAACTCTCAAACAGACGTTCACAGCAAATGCTTTTGCATCGTGTGTTCTCACAGCGATGCTGGGGCGCCGCCGCGGAAGCCGCGGGCCACACAGCCAGGCCAGCACCTACACTGGGCGCCGGGGGTCAGAAGCACATGTTTCGGCCGAATTCAGCTATTCTGAATGTTCTCCCTTACAGAGAATTTATTGTGATCCACAGTGAGGCAACGGGAACGCATACTATAAGTTTAGGAACTAAATCTCATTAGCGCGGGTTCCCGTACGTGTGTCTCAGGTGTCCAAGAGAAGGAGAGCAGAGTGCGTGGTGACCCAACGCCAGCAAAGGGCGGGGCTGAGGTCGGGGTGCCCTGGGGGCCTTTTGTTGCCACAGTTGGTGCGAACACAGCACCCTGGCGTTGGCCCCCCTTCCAGCCTCAGGAGAATTTTGGGGAGCTGGTCGGAATACTGTATAGATGAACCTTATGTCCAGTCACAAAACAGGATTTAGGACAACTTGCTGAAACACCACCATGTTAAAAATTACATGAAGCCGCGAGCGCACACTGCTCCCTAACAGCGGAGCGGGCGCCCTGGGGCCTCCGGACGGTTCCACACTGCCCCTCAGAGGACGCGCTGGTGAGCGAGGCTTGGGCACCGACACATCACGATTTGGGCTGGCCCGCAAAGCAAATCAACACGTTTTAAAAACCTAACACATCTTTCTAAGTATCAGCAGCTCAGGTTTGCCGTAGGTGTAGCCCTAGAGCATCGCCGAGTGCATGAAACAGATATTGCCTCCTTTCTGGAGAATTCCTATTATTTTCTTTAGTCTAAAGATACACATATTCCCAGAGAGCAGGAGGAAGGACACCTGACCCAGTGAGCACAATCAGAAGTACGCGGCAGGTGTGTCAGCGGCAGGCGGACTGTGCCCTCGGCGGAGGCTTCCCGGTTCCAAGAGCTGAAGGCAATCCTGTTCTACGCAATTCTTGAAAGTATGAAAGTTACATTCTCCTCTCAGTCTACACACTTGATTTTGATACTCATGGGCTGTGACTGGAGGAGCAGCCCCTGGGGGGCTGGCCAGGCCCCCACTGCTCCATGACCAGAGATCTGGAGGCTGGCACCACCGTGCCTGCAAGGAACCAACCTGACACGAATCATACGTACATTCGACGACACGGAAGCACAAGCAGCATCTTGGGGCGCTTTGCAAGATGCAGCAAAGAAATCGCGGTCAGCTGACATCTATTGATTTTATCATTTCCTCTTAACTTCCTCTTGTGAAACCCGTCTTATCCCCTGGAGAACTTAGGAAGGAGGAGACGGGTGGAGGAGGGGACAGGAAACGAAGGCTTGTGTCGCCTCCTGGCTCCTTCTAGAACCACGAGGAGTGGAATGTGCAGCGGCCCCTGTTTACGAAGCTCTTTGCCTCCCTGCCACAGTTTACTTCGAGGTAATTTCACTTTCTCCACATCCTAAATCCTAGGGTTATCTCCGGCTCATTGGTCTCAAATAGGAACTGGTTTTCCCTGTATTTCTGAGCTTGTAATGGTCCCTCTTCCCCTCCACACCACTCAGGAACGGAGCACTGCTCGCCCTTCTGGGCAGTGGGCACCCAGTCCTCACTCACTTCCTTCCTGAGCTACCTTCCCCCACCTCCCCGCCCCGAGACGCGCCAACCAGGATGCAGGACCTATGGCCTCGCTGCCCGCCGCCCGGCACCGGGGGGCAGAGAAGTGCCTGGGAGGACAGAGGACCGTGCTCCTGCCTCCGGGGGCCTCCCAGCGTAGGGCTGCAACCGCAGCTCAGCAGGAGCCCAGTGCGCGCCCTCCTGGTGCGGGCGTCGGAGCGAGGATCAGCGTGGAACATGAGAGCATGTGCCGGTCGGTCACTCCTCGGGGCTCACTACTTGTGCGTAGCTGGGACACCGTGGCCCGGCCCCTCTTGGACACTGTTTACAGGAACCTCGAGGGTGTGCCCCGTGAAAACCCCGCACGGGGAAAGCGCTCCGCACACGAGTGGCTGGGCACAGCGTGGCGGCTGGGCCCACGGAGCGGGCTGGGGCCAGGAGCCCACCTGGGAGCCGGCGGGAGCACCGTGTCAGTGTCAGCCCGCCGCAAGGTGTGGCTCCTCCTCCAGGTCCCCGGCTCCCTGTCGTGTGCGCTGCGTGGCCGCCCCGTGGGGACGACGGACAGAGCCGCGTTAGTGGCAGGAAGCCTTGCGGGTTAATGGAATTTCTCAAGTCACTGGCATTTAACTATTTGAAAACCTCTGTGAACTAAAGTCAGCTCTTCATGGTGTGGGCTGCTGGAGGGCACCCCCAGCCCAGCGGTCCGCCGGCAGGCTCTAAAGGGCCACCACGCCCCAGCTTTCCCAGGCTTCAGAACCATTTCAGGAGAGCATTTAGAATTGATCTCCGGTTGTGGGTTTTTGGGCAATTTACCCTTCTCCTTCTGTTGTGCCGGGGCTCCTGGCGCGGTGGGTCGCCTGGGGAAGTGGGCACGAAGGATGGGCCGGGCTCGTCTGTGTGGCTCAGGGGCTGACCCTGGGACGACAGTCCGCAGAGAGAACGTGCCACCGCGAGTACCTCAGGACTCCACGGGGCTCATTCTTCACATGACCAACGCTCTCTCAGGGAGAGTGTGCACGGGATGAGAAAAGTATAGGTTCATACGAAAGACCGTAGCCATTTACATAGGCAGTAGGGGAGGGGACCCAAGGATCTCAGTGTTCTTTCCGTGGTTTTCTGCTGGAAGTGTGCACCCTGCGAAGCCGGGTAACAGACACGAGGAGCGGCTGGTGGGTCAGGGCCCCGGCGTCCAGCCATGTGGTGGAGTCATGGGGCTCCCGCACCGGAGCAGAGTGAGGGCTTCAGGGCTCGTAGACTGAAGCCGCTTGCTGGATGGTGTCTCCATGAACTTTCTGAAATGTCGTGGGTGTGAATTTCATCTCCTTTCAGTCAGACTTTTAGGAACAACTTATCCTCAACAGTTACCATCAGGAAACCAAGAAAATATCTTAAACAAAAATCATGCAGGATTTCTTCTCTACCTTCGTGACCACAATTTGTTGTACATAGAACTTGCTGGATTATGACATAATTATAAACACTGGCTTTTTTAGTATGTTCTCTCTAAAAATATGTCTGAGACACAACTCTGGATTCTTCCAATAACTAGTCCTGATTGTGTTACTATGGTTCTTTCTAGCCTTTCAAAGAAGCCACGGGCAAGAAAATATACAACCGACCTAAAACCAAAAACAAGAAAGAAACCGCAGAAGGGCAATCAGAAAGCAGAGGTGCTGTAAGAGGCGGGGCTGCCCGGACGCTCCTGGTCATGGGCTGTGGGGTCTGGGAGCGCCCCCCCCAACGGGTTTCAAACAAATGAGTGTCATTGTTGCAGAGGACGGCAACACTGTTGCATAGGATGGTGGGTGTTCCTTTTATTACAGAAATTAACGATGATCAAAACTTATTTTTGCTTGGGAATAGAGAAGTGTGGTAAAATCTCAGATTGTAAGGACTCGGTGCTCGTGTTTTACCAGCTGCTGTAAGTACAGGGAAGAGGAAGGGGTGGCTGTCATCGCTCCTTGGGAGGCCCATGCGCTCCTGCGTCCAGCAGGTGGGGTCAGCCCGGAGGCACGAGTCTGTCCTGAGCCAGGGCTGTGAGCCCGGCCCGTGCCCCCCAGCGCCCGGCGGAGCCCAGGGAGTCGCGCCGTGCTGACTGGCCGAACAGGAGGCCGTTCAGGCGTCCGGGCAGCCCTGTATCCACCCAGGCGGCAGCCGGACGGGGCGGTGCTCACGACTAGATTCTCGGCTCCTTCTAGAGTCTTCCCAGCCGGACCTCTGCCCTTCGTAGCCCGCGGCTCCCATCCTGTGCATTGGTTTGGGTGATCTGAAGACGGCGTGATGACGCCAGCCCGACGCCAGCCACTGAAGCTGGTGTGGACTGTCGGCTTACTTAGCCTGTCAACCCCAGGGGCCTGGCCAGGGGAGCTGCGGTCCATTTAGGTGTGCAGAGGAGGTGAGGAAAGGAGGAGAATCCCGGCCCGACTTCGAGAGACCACTGAACCCATAAGGGCCTGCTCCTAGAGAGCATGAGGGAATCAAGCAGGGGGGAAGGGGGGAAGGGACTGGGTGTCCCAGGGTGAGGCTGTGCAGGGGCGCTGGGGAGGACCACAGGGCGGACGGAGAGCACCTCTCCACTCTGCTGACGACCTTCTCCTTCTGTGACCCCTGCAGCCAGCCCACTTCCTGAGCCCAGGGCGCCCGCCTCTCTGCCTTCATCCTCCTGCAATACCCCGATGCGCTTTGGGACAGAAGTGATGCCTTTCCTTCTGAGGTAGAAGAGAACTGTCCCACCTGCCCAGGTGCTGGCCAACGCAAGGCTCTTCCCCCAGCAGCCCCCCTGAGGTCTTGCTCCCCGAGCTGACAAAGAGGGGCTGAGCCCCAGGGCCTCTGAGCGGCTGAAGCCTCCTGCTGAGCAGGAGTGGAAGGAGAGTCGCTGACCTGAGCGGGAGGGGGGGCTGCCATACACGTCCGGCCAGAAGCCCCCACCTTGTCACATAATCAGGGTGCACGGGACAGTGTTGTTTGTCTTATTTCCAGTTTTAGGGGAACTTCCAGATGGGGTCTGCCCATGTCCACCGCCTCAGCCATGGCTTCTGGGTTACCGGTGGCTAAAGCTAGCCAGGCAGAGACGTGTGCTCATGACCCCTGCCAGCACAAGGACAGAGCCAGCGGCCGTCCCCAGTCACTGTGGTCACAGCGTGTCAGTGCGGGGAAGAGTCATGGGTACGATTGCATCAAGACCTTCATGTCTGAAGAGGGTGGGCCGCTAGTTTGCACCCCTGTGCCCTGGAGGGGGATGCATCCTGCATCCCTGGCCACCCTGGACTTCCCACAGCCCTCATGGCGCGAACCCCACTCTCCGGAACGGGCTGACCTCAACGATGAGTTATGCAGGAGACACAAAGAGCCGGGTGGGGAAGGCCGGTCTTGCTTCCAGGAGGAGAGGCGACTCTCGGCCCCACGCTGCTGTGTGCGTGGTGGGGCCAGCTGCTGAGGGCTCGGCGGAGAGCCCTGCAGGACAGCACCACAAACACAAGGAGCCGCAATCACAGGCCTTGAAGCAGAACAAATCGTCACGGGGCGGGGGGAGGGCACTGAGTTCACTGATCAACGGCAGGTGGTCCCTAAATTCACATCTAACGGGAACTCTGACTCCCGCGTGTCCCCCCGATTAGCCCAGATTGTGGGAGCACAGGGCCCCAGGGGCCCCAGAAACGTCCCTCTCCTCTTCCGGAACTGACTGTCTCTTATTTTGCTCACCAGAGGCAGACACGGTCTGAATCTCCTTGGGCTTGTTTTCTTCTTTCTCTCCGAGACCACAGGCTTCTCTACCACAGCGGGTCGCCTGCTGCCCCAGGCTGCAAGCCCTCGCTGTGCAGGGTCACCGCGCCGCACATCCCCCGGGGCCAGCCGGCCGCCGCGGGGACGCATCAGACACGTGCCCACAGACTGTGGGGTGGTGGCTCGGTGAGCCTGAGGACGCATCTGTGTTATGTTCACACAGACCATAAAATGCTCAAAGTCTCCTTGAACTAAATGTTTAAAATGAGTCATGGAAAAAATGAGTGATGGAGGGGCACCTGGGGCCTCTGACCGGTAAGTTCTGACTTAATTCTGGCTCAGGTCATGATGTCGGGGTCATGAGATGGAGCCCCACACGGGGCTCTGCGCTGAGCACGGGGTCTGCTGGGGAGTCTCTCCCTCCGCCCTCCGCCTCTCCCTCCGCTCACACATTCTCTCATTCTCTCTCTAAAAATAAATAAAAAATAAAAATAAAATAAAATGAGTGAATGAAATCTGACATAGCATTTCCCAATTGATTGTGAAGAAATGTTTACAGTTAACTGAATTTTGCCTTTAATTAAGGAAAGCAGACACGGCATGCCTGAAGCAATCTGCCTGCGAAGTGAGGAAGCGGGGTCCCCGGGCCGATGTGGGAATGACCCACTGCGCTTGGGCAAGGTCATTCCTGTTGCAGGAAGGGTGAGCGGGCCGCCGTGGCGTCCGTCCGCAGGGCTCTCTGGGGGGAGGAAGGCGGCCACGGCCCCTGGGCTCCCGCTCCCGTGGGGCTCCCCGTGGATGGCTGCTCCGCATTCCCAGGGCGCAGAGAGGCGTGCGATGGCCTCTGCTCTTGCTGCCTCCCGTTGCCCTGAGCTGAGCGCCGCCAGGTGCAGCTCGTGCAGAGCAGGCACACGCACAGAGTGCTCAGCAGGCGGGCGGACGCAGCCTCCTCGGGGTTCTGTGCCCTCCCGAGCGCTGTCCCGCTGGGTCAGCCTGGCTCCTCGCACTCTGGCTTCTGCTCAGCACTGAGCTCTGGGGAGACGCCATTGGGGAACGCATGCCATCACCCTCAATGTGTGCCTGCAGCCCTTCTCTGGGAACTGCACATTTTCGTTCTGTGGCCGTTCCTGGGCTTCTGTCTCATTCTCACCAACGTCTATACCTTGAGTGGCTCCCCTACTTGTCGGCCACGGGAGCTGTGCCCTCCCTTTGCGGCCGGCCCGAGCTGCGCAGCATGAGCAGGTGTTCCCCCGCCCCCCGCTGGGCTGCCCCGGTGCCTTCCTGCTCAGTGCCCACGCATGACACCTTCGAGACACACACAGGCTCCCCGGCGGGTCATGAGCTTCCGAAATGTTTACTGATCTCGGCTCCTGTCTGGCCCCAAGCTCTCCTTGAACCTGAACGGCAAGCGTTTCCTGCGCCCTCAGCTGTGCACTGTGCACCGATGATGACCCCCTGTGCCCACGAGGGTCAGGATTCGGAAGCCCTGGCATCACTGGGTCCTTCAGGGTAAACTGAGGCACAGGGGACTGCCCCTAACTAGGACGGGTGTAAACTCCAGCAGCCTCTGCTTGGCTTGGATCAAATATTGGCATTTCTAAACACACGCCTCAAACTGCAAATTGTGTTAGCTTCGCACAGCACGGTGCCGGAGGATGCTGTCTCAGATCTAGGACAAGTGTGACGGTCACAGCTCTCAGGGGCCTGGGGACACAGAGCCAGCACTGCTCAGCTGCTCACCATGCTGCCGTCTGTCGCACACTTCTTGGAGCAGAACAGTTCACCGGGCTGGAGCCCTGGCAGCCCCGGCAGTAACGTCGCTGGGAGACACGGAAATCTGCGGAAAGCGAGCACGAGGCATCTGTCGGGCCATGGTCTGCGCACTGAGGAGCAAGGAGGCCTCGCGGGGGCAGACGGGGGCCAGGACACGGCGTGTGAGGGGAAGTGGCAGGGCCCGGCCAGGGTGCTTGGGCCGAGACTGGGGGGATGGAGGGGCCGTGGGACGCTCCTCCAGGAGGAAGAGCAGTCGGCGCACCTGCCGGCGAGACCCGGGAGAGAAGTTAACGTTCTGTGGGTTTGTTAAAGTAGCGTCATACTTCCTGACTGTGACTGGTTCCCATGTGGCTGGGGACCAGCACGCTCCGGCACAGGGTCAGCACGGGCAGGTCACAGGCGCTGGGCAGACTCGGACTCTTCCCACTTATGTGGACGCACAGCTGGTCTCGAGGACACCGCCCTCCCTACACACAGGAGGCCCGCAGCCACCCTACGTCCTGCTCGCCTCTCGGCACGCGGCTTCCCGCACCGTCTGCTCCCTTCCTGTCTCTGTCTCACTTCTGCCGAGTCTTGCCATTTTCAGCCTTTTTCATTATTATCATATGTGTTATGGTGGACTTGTGGCCAGTGATTAGAACTCTCCGACAGCACAGGACACAGCTGGCATGTTTTAGCGATGAAGTGTGTCTCCGCGAACGTGTGTGCGCCACTCAGACGTGATGCGGTTCACCAGCCTGTGGGCAATGTGAGCGCGACTGACTCGTGCATCGGGAGACTGGACACATCTTCGACCTGCTTCTTCTCTGTGGCCTGGAATGGAACCGCAGCCTCCAGAGGTGCACCTGCGTATGTACGTGTGTACAATTTATACGCGTATTTGTGCGACACAAAGTTCATGTAGACCATCCACCAGCTGACCGCCATGCATGTGTGGACCAGTTCCCACGACGTCCTCATGTCCTGCGGCTGCTTCATGGGCCCTGCATGCTGGCTTTGGAGTGTGGTCGGGAGGCCGGTGCTGAGAACGGAGCCCGAGATGTATGCCCAGTTTGCCCACCCGACTCATGGGGGCCAGAGCGAGACTTGTTGTTTCACAAGCAAATCTCCAGGCCTGGTATGCAGACGCGGTTTCAAGACTTTGCATCTCCAGTGAATAAACTCAGGGAGGGAAAGCAGAGCTGGTGGGCAGACTCGCCTCCTGAGCATCGCAGGGAGGGGAGGTCCCAGGACTGGTGCTGGACTCCTCGACTTGCCTCTGAGCAGCTCTGCCCTGCGTCCGGCCTGTCGGAAAAGCTGGAAGTCCTGCGTCCCATTCAAGGCCCTGCATCAGGTCTTGGGCCAGACATACGGAGAGGCCGGAGGGGGTGGAAGCAGGGACAAGGCACCTTTCAAAACCTTTGCAAACTGTCTGAGGACGATTTATGTCTTATTGATTTTATATGTTGTGCATTGTATAAGTGGAAACATCCTTAAAAACTCCCTGTAAGCCAAATGAGATAAACTGAAGGAAAAACAGGAGCTTTCACAAGGGACCCAAGTTACATTATAACTTATAGAAATTGTGGCTTATGTTCCTTTCTTTTTTATTTTTAAAAATATTCACTTGAGAGCGCGAGCGAGTGCACAAGCAGGGGGAGGGGCAGGCTCCCACTGAGCAGGGAGCCCGATGCGGGCCTCGGTCCCAGGACCCTGAGCTCATGACCCAAGCTGTGAGCAGACACTTCACCGACGCAGCCCCCCAGGCGCCCCAGTCCTGTTCCTTTCGACGGCGCTCGCTCCCGAGGATGTGAGCTACGGCACAATGTGCATGAATGGAGCTTTGAGGATCTTTCTACTCGATGACATTTTACGTCTCTGGCTAATCTAAATTCCCACTCAAAAATAGGATAACCCTACCCCCCCCCCCCGGAAAGATCTATGGGATTCAGTTGCTCCCAGACTGGGACAGAGTGCCCACGTTAACCACCTTCTCCCCACTCCCTGTTCCCTGTCTCTCTCTGTTTCTCTGTCTCTGTCTCTCTGTCTCTCTGTCTCTCTGTCTCTGTCTCTCTGTTTCTCTGTCTCTCTCTGTCTCTGTCTGTTTCTCTGTCTCTCTGTCTCTGTTATTTCTGTCTCTCTGTGTCTCTGTGTCTCTCTGTCTCTGTGAGTCTCTGTCTCTCTGTTATCTGTCTCTCTGTCTCTCTGTCTCTGTCAGTCTCTGTATTTCTCTGTCTCTGTCTCTCTGTCTCTGTCTCTCTGTCTCTGTCTCTCTGTATCTCTGTCTCTCTCTGTCTCTCTGTGTCTCTGTTATCTCTCTGTCTCTCTGTCTCTGTCAGTCTCTGTCTCTCTGTGTCTTTGTCTCTCTGTCTCTGTCTCTCTGTCTCTCTGTCTCCCCGCCCCCTCCCCCCAACAGAGCTCAGAGGGACCCCAATTTTGACAGAAAGGACGGCACACAGAGGAGCTGCTTCAGGGGCATGTCCGGCTGGGAGGGAGCTTAGCGGACGCCCAGTCCCTGTTCCTCATCCCTACTCAGCCAGGACCAGTACCCACTGGATGGAGATAATCTGATCTGTTTCTAGAGGCCCTTCGGAAATGAAAACAGCACGACAACTTTTGAAGGACCTAAGTTCAGTGATCTGCAGGGTCTGGAAATTTTGTTCTTTGAGTCCAAACCGTTAAGGCTCTGCCTTCGCACACGACTCCCGCTTCTGCCCCTTGTCACACCTGTGTCTTCCGTGGACACACTGCCTTTCACACTGGCTATGCATTTATTTTGGCAGGAGGTGCTCTCTGCTTAGTTTCTGTGTCCTCAGGGGACATTTCATGTTTTGGAACGGGCTGTCCCTTACGTTGGTGCAGTCCCGACGTGCACAGCAGGCCAGCTCCACGCGGTGGGGGGCCTCGGGCTCGAGGTCGAGGAGGAGCGGGAGGAGACGCGGGGCCCCTAACACCCGCCGCTGCTGGTCGCTCAAAACCGCATCCAGCTCTCCATACGGCACCTTCTTTCAGCTTCCAGACCCGATGGCAAGCTGGGCGAGGGGCGGGGCTCGCCGCCTGAGCTTCGACGGCAAGCTGAGGCCAGTGAGGGCAGCGGCCCCCCCACAGTAGAACCCCAGGGCCAGAAAACATGCCTCGTGCCGGGGCTTGCTTCTGCTTTGGGGAGCTGGCATTTGGAATAAAAATATGTTAAGAGGAGAAAACACGTAAGCGGTGATTCCTCCAAGTGGCTCTTAAAATGAATAGGAACGCATTCGATCTGCTCTCTTGCATTCTTTATGTCTCATCATTATGTAAAGAGACGCTTTTACCCGGCGCATTGCATCCACACTGCGCACGTATTAGACATATATGACGTTATCCCCTCAGCAAGCTTTCTGGTTTGGGTTTAAGTGTCTGAAAATTCATGAAATACAAGCTTTAATTATATCTCACACTCATGCAAAATTAGTTTGCATGAAAAAAGTTGAATTTTTATCGCAGACTTCTACCCCGAATGTCTAGCTCCGCGTTCACTCATTTCCCAGTGCTCAGGCCATACCCCAGCACATCTGTGTGCTAGGCCTCCGGAAGCAGCGCTCCCACGGACGTAGGGAAAGATTCGTTCTTAAGATGATAAAAAATCCTCATATTCCTTCTCCCCACCGCGTCCACCGCCGTCCTCCCGTCGAGACCTTGCCGCCATGCATGCCATCCCTGTTTCCGTGTTGCTCTCCGAGCGCGTTGCCGCTTCTGCTGACGGCGGCACATCACCGCTAATGCTATTTCCGCGTCGGCGTTCCAGCTGTCTCCTCCTCAGGGACAGTTCCCCGGGAACGCGTAAGAGGGTGACTGGCTCCTCCCTCCGAGGGCAGCAACCTGACGGGGATGGGGGGCTCGGAGGCCACGGCGCAGACCCCTCCCCACCTCCCTCTGCCTTTGTCTTGGGGGAGTCTGAGCCCATCTGCCGCAAGCTGTGACGATGCTTTATCGCTTGCCAGAAGAAACACCCTGCGAACGTTGCAATTAAAAAAAACAGTTTCTTTTGGAGGAGTTGGCGAAGTTACTGCAGAGCTGGTCCAGCAGCAGCTGTGGGCGTCGCACGAGGGCGATGGGAAGGGTCTGAGGCAGGACCGGGAGGTGCGCCCGCCGGAGCAGCGCGACAGAGGCACAGAGGCCGGAGAGCTGAGCGCGAGCGCCCAGGGCGACCCTGTCCTGCGCTGATCACACCATCCATCTGGGGGGTTCTCACTGCGTTCATGCACATCCCCCCAGACCAACCAGTTCCTCCCTTGCGGTGAGCTCCCGACGCGGCCACCACG
The DNA here is from genome assembly GCA_004023965.1 of Spilogale gracilis. Taxonomy (NCBI): domain Eukaryota; kingdom Metazoa; phylum Chordata; class Mammalia; order Carnivora; family Mephitidae; genus Spilogale; species Spilogale gracilis. The sequence goes on along the minus strand of PITA01008542.1, from coordinate 39,409 downwards.
CGTGCGGCCGTCGGGACCACAACGCCCTTGGGACAGGAAGACACCTGCGGGTTTTCCAAACCGATCAAATGGTCCAGTGAATTGTCCCTCAGAGCCGAATTATCCAAGGCAGCCCAGGATCCAACAAAGAGGAGCCCAGGAAGGACTTCACATTTTCACAACACATTTCCCACACAGGGTGTTAGAAACGGTTATGTGTTGAAGATGGCGGTGAACACGAGCCTTTCCTCTAGTCTGGAAAGCAAGCTGATGCATTCTTGCTCATGGAACTGTCTTTCCTGGCAGCGGGCAGATCCGCACGTCCTCGGAAGGACACACACGCACACACACACGCACACACGTGTGTGCAGACCATGTCGAGCTGTATTCTGTTTAGTGGGGTGAACGATGACACTAAACCCTAGCTTACGAGGCACTACGTGACCATGTTGTCTAAATTTCTCAAATCATAAGAGTCTGAAAAGATAATAACGAAATCTGCTACTAGAAAACTCTATGATCCCTGAGTAATAACTTTCTCACCTTTGGTATAACAAGAGAACTCTGATTTCATAAATGCAGACTAGGCCATTGCGATGTATTTTGCAAACAAAATCCTCCAAACAAAAGACCAGGCCAACTGGACACAATTTAATCTTGATGAATTAAATCTTCACGTGACCCGAGCCGAATGGCTCAGATACCCTCCCTGTTGTTCAGACGAGCAGAAAGTGATGAAGAGACCGTGACCAGAGTCTGACCCCACAAGGACCACTTCCCGAAAGTCACCGAGTCTTTCTGGGCACCTCAAGGAAATGGTTTCCGCCCGACTCAGCCCAGCGCCGACCACCCCACCTCATTTCGAACCTTAGCACCCACACCAGATACGGACATTAGGAGCAATCTTTTGTTCACAGGGAACTGCGGTGCAGTAGGAGCCCGGGGATTAGAACAGCTATCTGACCCCTGCGTCGTGAACAATGGTCCTTCTGTAGTCCGGGGGCCTCCGCTGTAACGATCAGAGGGCTGAGCTGAGACAAAATCTCCCGGGCCGCGGGGTCCAGCTTGTGACAGAGCTCACTGCACCAGACAAAACAACGTCTCCGTCCCGTGAGCCGAAGCAGACGGACTTTGCATGTGCTCGTGAGGCCCCTTCACGATGCCCTGCTCCCTCATGTTGGAGGGTGGCCCTGCTGCCAGTGGGGGTGCATGTGTGTGAGCCAGACTCTTGGCATTGTCTGGAATGTTCTCCTCTCCCTGTAACCTGATTGCTTCGCTTCTCGGTGAACTGAAGCCACTGCCTCTGCCTTATGTGCTAAGATAAAGGCACCGTCCACCTTGGAGGGGCCCTGATGGCTCAGGGATCGGGTGGCCACAGTCCACCTTGGAGGGGACAGCTGATGGCTCAGGGATCGAGTGGCCACCGTCCACCTTGGAGGAGCCCTGATGGCTCAGGGATCGGGTGGCCACCGTCCACCTTGGGGGGGACCTGATGGCTCAGGGATCAGGTGGTCACAGTCCACCTTGGAGGGGCCCTGATGGCTCAGGGATCGGGTGGCCACCGTCCACCTTGGGGGGGACCTGATGGCTCAGGGATCGGGTGGCCACCGTCCACCTTGGAGGGGACCTGATGGCTCAGGGATCGGGTGGCCACAGTCCTCTTTGGAAGGGACCTGCTGATGGCTCTGGGATAGGATGGCCACCAAGAACAGAAACCAAGGAACACAGAAGATTGACTTCTAGTCGGGGCCCCGGAACTCCAGCCACCAGACAAAAAGGACAGCCCCTGCTTTTGAAAGTGTATGAGTTGTGCCAATCCCGTTCACGGAGGGGTCAGAGGCAGGGTGCTCCACTGTGTTTCCCGTGGGAAGATGTCACTCTCAAGGCTGGGACTCGCACCTGTTGACCGCCATCTTGGCACCGAACGCCCAGGAGGGTAAACTAGTGCCTGCTCGGTACGCGAGGACGTGGAGACGGGGGACTGTCAGGTATGAGCGCTTGATCAGCAAAGCACTTGGCCACCTGGGGCCCGGGCTGCAGTCATGGGGGCCCTCCAAGAGACCCTCTGTGTTACAGCACATCTCCAAGAGACCCTCTGTGTTACAGCACATCTCGGTGAAGCGGTCTCCAGAGACCAGGCCTCGAAAGTGATTTCTTCTTACGAAAGATATTTTTGCTTGGCTCAGAAATCGAATAAAACTTTGGTGCTTCTGTGCAGACAACTAGCAGCGGTCAGAGCCGCAGTGGAAGGTCGTGCACATGGACCGTCACTGCTTCGCCCACGTGATTCCTGGCCTAGGACTCATCCAGAGCCCCTCCGAAAGCGGGTAGATGATTACGCTTTCCTGCCGAGGATGCTCAGTCAGTTGGAAGTATTCGTCTTAGCGAGTGCTTAGCTGGGGACCTGGAAGCCAAATATGGATTCTGAATTCAGGAACGTGCCAGATGATTATCTGTCCTCTTAACTGTGTCCTTGTATGCTTCCGGTTCTCACTCAGTGGTCGCTGGTCCCCTCGGGGCCTGCATCCCGCACCCACAGCCCTGTATTTCATGGTTCTACCACACATCTGCTTACGCTCACTTATGTGAATTTTTCTAGAAAAATGTCACTAGTTTTGATCTGCTATCTCTTTTAAAAACAATCATGCTCTAAGAATTCAAGTTATAATAATAATAATAATAATAATAACAATAAACCCTATCTCAATGTCTACAGCAGCCAGACTGTGGAAGGAGCTGAGAGGCCCCTCAACAGACGATGGATAAAGGAGATGTGGTCCATACAGACAATGGAATATTACTCAGCCATCAGAAAGGATGAATACCCAGCTCTTGCATCCACATGGATGGGACTGGAGGGGATTACGCTGAGTGAAATCAGTGGATCCGAGAAAGACAATTACCAGATGATCTCACTCATGGGTGGAATATGAGAAACAGCGCAGAGGATCACAGGGGAAGGGAGGGAAAAATAAAATAAGATGAGAACAGAGAGGAGGACAAACCACGAGAGACTCTTAACTCTAGGAAACGACCTGAGGCTTGCTGGAGGGGAGGTGGGGGGGATGGGTAACCGGGGGCAGGCGATCCGGAGGGCACGGGATGCGACGAGCATGGCTGTTGTCCCCAGCTGATGAGTCGCTGAGCGCGTCTGAAACTACACATGCACTGTATGCTGGCCAACTGAACTGAAATAAAAAGAAAAGAAAAAACCCTACCCAAGTTGTGTTCTAAAGCTATTTCATTAAGTCTCTGCCATATTATGTCACTTTGTACTTTAAAAGTAGCTTATTTAGGGGCTCCTGGGTGGCTTAGTTGGTTAAGTGACCGCCTTCGGCTCAGGTCATGATCCCGGCGTCCCGGGATCGAGTCCCACATCGGGCTCCCTGCTCGGCGGGAAGCCTGCTTCTCCCTCTCTCACTCCCCCTGCTTGTGTTCCCTCTCTGGCTGTGTTTCTCTCTGTCAAATAAACAAAATCTTAAAAAAAAAAGTAGCTTATTTAAAATATGGGCCTAAGTGAACTAAAATCGGAAGTTTCATTCTAGCAAATGAAGAACAGAGCCTACAATGTAGTTAAAACCTTTGGTTAAATTTTTGTCTTCACAAAGCTGTCCTAGCAGAGCCCATCGCACACCAACGCCCGCACTCCCCGCGGTGCTGCCCGCCGCCATCCGAGCCCGGAGCGCGCATCCGCAGCAGCGATGCTGTTCACACCGCCTTTAGGAGAAGCCACGGTCCAGGGAAACCAGCAACCAGCTCCAGAAGTTAATGACTGTGCCCAAAAGTACACACACTGAAGAACGTTTTGGCAGGTGATTTGCCCCATTGTCTGCGCTCCAAGGTTCTGCACACCGTCCGTGACCCTGAGCAGATGCAGGTGTGCCTCATCAGGGACACTGGGGTGCGGACCCCTGGCCCTCGCAGGGAGGCCGGGGTGCCCACGCGGGGTGCTCCGACGGGCGTCCCCGACAGTCTCCACACCGTGCTCTCAACATGACCACAGGAACAAAGCCTTGGGACCACACGCCAGCGTACGAGGTCTGTGTGCGTACGTGGACACACACGGGTGTGCGTGGCTGTGGGCACATTCCCGCGTGAAGGGCACAGTGACCTTGACCTGCTCTGACCATCACGAGACTCAGGCTCCTGAAGGAGGAACAGTGACTACGTCTGCGGTTCAGAACGAGGCCCAGTCGCCGCACAGCTGCCCCTCTGAAGCGCTCTCTGCGCTGCCTGGAGCCGCCTGCCCTCCGTATGGGGACACTAGGTCTCCAAGACCGCAGAGGGCTGAAGAGCTCGAGCCCGGGGAAGAAGCCGGAGAGAAAATACTCCCTTTGCTTTTAAACACATTTGGCATTTCTCTGAGGTAGATGCTTAGCCAATAAAGACTAAATCTAGATTCTTCAGAAAACTCCCACCTTTTTCTAGAAAAGAAATGACTTTTAGGAAAGGATTACCCCTAGAGTTGTATTTATGAGTCTGACACTAAGAGGGAACCACATATGAAAGCAGAGCAGCTCCCCCGCCCACAGCCTGCTCACCCCCAGGCACCACGCCTTTGCACGCACCTCTCGCTCACAAGTCCGGACGCCCCATGTCACAAACACGGTTCTTGGACAGGAAGCAGGGACGGGTCAATGAACTATTTCACTTCAGCAGTATCCTTCCCGCCCCGATTCGTGACAAAAAGTATGACAATGGGCAATGGGCAGAGAAGAGGGACGTCCCCCGCTGGTGCTCCAGGAAGGCCGGCAGCTAGCCGTTCCCACACCTCCACTTGGGCTGATACGGTACGTCTCGGGCAGAGCATCCAGGAACACATAAGGTTAAATAACGACAAGGTGCGCTGCCCTAAGTTTCTGGTTCCCGTGGCTCCGACAGGCCAGGAGACGTGAGCACCGCAGCACGTACGGTGACGAGCACCGCGGACTGGAGAGAGACAGCATCTAACATGGGGCAGGGCAAGGAAAGGGATGCTTTCAAACCAGTTCTAAGGACACGTGACGCGATACTCATTTCAGCCTTAACCAGGCAGGCTGGTTTTGTGACAACCGTGCACCTGTCCCAGATAGCGACACTGGGAAGTCCACGCCGGTATGCTGGCCCCAACACCACTGGACGCTACTATCTGAAAGATTACCATTGTCTTCCTCCTCCTCGTCCTCCTCCTCGTCCTCCTCCTCGTCCTCCTCCTCGTCCTCCACGTCCTCCCCATCTTCGTCGTCATCGTCCTCCTCCTCCTCGAGCTCCTCCTCCTCCTCTCGATCCCCCTCCTCGTCCTCCTCGTCCTCCTCCCTGTGCTCATCTTCGTCCTCCGAGAACTCCTCCTCCTCGTCCTCCTCCTTCTCATCCACGTCCTCCGACCCCTCGCTCTCATAGCACTCATCCACAGAGGAGCTGTCGGCTTTCACGGCAAATGGCTTCCTCTTGGGAGCAGGTTCCTGGGGCTGCTTATCCTGTGTTTTTCTTTTTTTAGCCAAGGGGCAGCCATATACGCTGTGGAGAGAGAGGGAGAGAGAGAGAGAGAGAGAGAGAGAGAGAGAGAGAGAGACACCTGTGTCACTGTCTTTGGAGATTAGAGCGCCAGGAGCCCGGTGAAGCGAGCTGAGCCTTAGCCAGAGCACGTGCAGGTGTGGGGGACGGTCTGAGCACGCGCACATGTTCCCCTGGCCCCCGCCGCGTGGTCTCCCCTCCCAGCTCTGGGGTATGGCCATCACATAATAACGCAGAGCTCCCATGGAGTTCAGGAAGGTGGCCTGTGAGTGCCCCCCTCATCATGCAGGTGACGACACAAATTCACTTCGTTAAACATCTGGCCAAATGCGCTTTCTGTGCGATGTACATTTCACAAGACTTAGTTCATGCACAGTATATCAACATACACCCACTTTTGTGAGATAGAAACATATGTGTGTGGTGAGAAAGCTTCGGCTGTACTTGGGTGTTTCCATTCTACAGACGAAATGGCATCTGCGAACGTATCGGATTGCTCAGAGACGAGCCGGGAACCCCTGCTGCCGAGGACGGCCACACAATCAGACCTACGAGGAATATCATCCCAACTTCACAGAAAGCAAGCTCAGGAGGCACCTGTCCCTGAATCATGCTGAGACTGGCCCCGACTTGGGGAAGACCCTGGAGCAGATCTCCACACCCGTTCTGCCAGGAAGGACAATTTTCCAAAGTGGCATTGCTGACCACGATTCCTGTCTTCCTGGAAACCCTAGAGCTACAGCATAGGGATGAGGGGACAGACCCAGAGGCATGGACAGAGATGCTCCTTTTCTCTAGACTGACGTGGGCCATGCCCATGGCCTGACCGAGCAGTTGGTAGGGCTCCGGTGAGCTGGGTTTTGGACCTGAAATGTGGAGCACTTCTCCAGTCTGATAGGGCCCCATCTTCAGAGGCTTCCTGCTGCTGGGCCTGGGGCGTCAGCGGGGAAAGACACAGACGCAGACAGGGGAGCGTGAGACCGCAGTGGGGGCAACCGGTGAGGTCCACACATGCACCCAGGACCTCATGCTTGGGCACGCAGGGGAGGGCTGGTGAATGGACGCATGGTGTGACCAGTGCTGTGATGGAGGGATGCCGAGGGCGCTGGTCTAGGGAAAAGACAGAAGGACAGTGGGTCAAGGGAGCTAGGGAGTGCCCCAGAAGGGTGAGGCCTCCAAGAAGGACTTCTGAGGGCAGGCATGAAGCTACTCAAACGCATTTCAAGACAACAGAGACTTTGCACAGATGTGATCCTACGAGTATGATCAGTGCAGAAAATGGCCATAAAAACCAAAGGTGGGGGTTTAGAGGTGTGAGACGGGGGCGGGCGAAGGCGGCGCTGTGGGCTGGGGTTGGGGGCCGCAGGCCAGCGGGGGGCTCGGGGATGCGCCTCAGCCCTGGGCGTACGGCGGGGAAAGGGTAGGAGAGGCGGTCACTGCCCTGAGCCCCGCTGGGTGCGAGTCCCCAGAGACTCCACGGGACACTCAAGCCTCTGACGGTCCCGGGGACGCCCCCAGCAGTGAGAAGAGGAGCGAGTCAGACCGACGGCGGGGGAGGGGGCGGGCAGGTAGGAGGCGGGAGCTGCTTGTGGCCAGTCTCACCGACGGAGGGGTTGGACAGTGCCAGCACCCTGCCTGCCTGCCGTAGGGATGGAAGGGAAACGGTCCTGTGGGGCCTGGCATGCGCCGGGGACCCAGGGAAGGGTGCTGACCGCTCTCAGATCAGTCGTGACTTGTTCTCTTGCTCAGGAACCTCGCGATCCAGCCAGAGGACAGACGCCTGTCCCTCCGCACACGCTGGACGCCCACCGCCGTGTTGTTCGTCACCACTCTGATGCAAGAGCGATGATTCCATGTCTTACAAAATGACTTCTTCTGGTTGCTCGGGTGCATTTCACGGTCCAGTAAAGACAACACGGTGGGCCGGCTGCCCTGGAGGCTGTCGGGGTGCAGGGCGCCCCGAGGGAGGGACTTCCTGCCCAGCCCAGTGTGCGACTGTGCTCAGTCCCTTCTTCAGGGTGGGTGTCCCCTTCCTCATCTGCAGAGCGGGGGCCACGGGGGACCGCTGAGACTCCACCATCCCCGAAACCCAGGCTGAACGGTCCTCTGCCCTTTGAAACTTTGCTTCTCTTAAAAATGTAGTAAAACAAGTACGATACCGTAACCAGGAAACACGTGACAAGAACACATACCGGTCCATATAGCACATTTAGGATGAAATAAACAGAGTTCTGAGCTTTCTTTTGTGTGACTCTTTCCACGTGCCGGGGAGACTGAGCCAGTGACCTCAGACACAAGGCAGCGCCTGGGAGGACTGGCTCCGTGCGCCTTGCTGCCCCCTGGACGTTGGACAGCACCTGGCAGTGCACCCCCCACGAGCTCCACGCCACGCCGGAGACGGCAGCCGTGCCCAGGCCGTGGCTGTCCAGATGCAGACTCGGCAGTCAGCCTACGGGCCTTGCGGAGTCGGCTGGCAGCGCCCAGGTCGGAAGGCCCACTGGCACCCGCCGTCGAGGCGCTGTGCTCCGCATCAGGGCTCCCAGAACGGCGGGTGGGCGCTCACCGAAGCAGAACCGCAGGCCTCCCTTTGACCATCAGATCTGCCCGGGTCACAAGGAAGCGATGCACAACCGGCCGACCCCAGGCTGTTCAGCCGCACCGCTCAACATGTTCCATTCAACGGACCGCGGGCGACTGGGTAAGCCTGCACCACGGCCTGGGCTCCTGTGCTGCTCCCCTCCCACCCGCCCACGCTCAGCTGCCGGGGTCTCCAGCGGGCCCACTGGCTCAGACCTTCAAGGGCAGGGGGCAGATTTCAGAGCAGGAGTCTGGAAGTTTATCCTTAAAGCAGAGGGTGCAGTTAGACGTTCACAGACCTGGCCCTGGCTCTCGACAAACGGGCTGTGGGGTTCTGGAGCGCGGCCTGCTGGGCGAAGAGAGCATCTGAAAACCTGGGGTCTGGGCCGCAGGACACGGAGTGGGGGTCGGGCGGCACCCGGCCGTCAGGATGGCTCCCCCTCGGATGCCCGCCCGCCTGGCCCTCCTGTTGCCGTGCTTCACGGCTGCGCCCACTCAGCCTCAGCGGGGCTCACTGCTGCCGCACAGACCAGCCTTCCTACTGGGGCGATGGAAGCCCACCATCCGTGAATGTCTCCATGGTCCTGAAAACACGTGGGATGCATGGTAGGAATAACCAGGAAGTTGGCATGAGCGTGAAGCTCCAGGTAAGCGGGTGTGGCCGGTCAGCGGCTGGCGGTGTGGCCGAGTGCCCGCGCTCCGCTGAGTGTCTGGGGTTCCTGTTGGCACGTCAGTTCCGTTCTGCTCCTCAGAAGGACGGCAGCCTGCCCCAGCGCTGGATTTCCCATGGTGGCCGGGGGAGCCTGGCTGATGGCCGGGGCTCAAGGAGCACTTGCTGAATGGACAGACCGCAGTCTTCTCCATCTGCCCCGCCCCCCGTGACTGTGGGTGCTCCCTCAGGAGCCCGGAGAACAGCCGGCCTCACTGGCTGCTGCGCGTCACAGCTGGGGCACCCAGTAGGGCAGCTGCTAGGCCTGGTGGCTGCTCACTTAAAGTGAAAGAAAATTTTAAAAGTTCACTGCTCAGTCCCGGGAGTCCCTTTTCCAGCCCCCAGGAGCCACAGGGGCGAGGGGCTAGCGTGCTGGTGGTCTCCACCCCACACAGAATTCGGTCGGCGGGTGTGAGCCCAGCGGCTGGGACGCGGTGGGAGTGCAGCAGGTGCTCGCGCAGTGACAGTGGGCACTGCAGGAAGACGAGGGGACGGGAGGTCTCTCGGGATTCCAGAACTCGGACTTGAAGAAAGCTGCGTCTTCTCCTCCAGTCACTGAAGGGAGAGTGTTCTGTGCAAATAGCGAAGTCAGAGTCGTCCGCCGTGAAGGTCCGGGCCGACAGCAGCGCAGGGGGGCCCGGGGAGCCCCGGAAACGCCTCCGAGCAGGGCTCCCAGCACCCGTCGGCAGGTGCAGGGGGCCAGTCCTCGTCTGCGGGGTCTGGGCAGGCTCCTTACCTACCATAGCCACTCCTCCGTTTCAGCCCTTTAGAGACTATGCAATATGTGGCGGTCACAGCTGCTGTGTTTCCTACTCCCCCCGCACGGTGGGAACCGCAGAGCCCTGGTCCCGCGATCCCTCACGGCGACAGCAGCTCCCGCGTGCGAGCCTCACCGGGTACCTGAAGCTGCAAAGGGAAGAACCACGCTGAATCCGCCGCAGGTGTCGCTCTGCTCCCGCGTTCCCCGGGGGCCACTGCGCCGCGCGCACGCCCGACGTTCCTCTCTGCTGCGGCTCCCGGGCAGTCCTGCTGCCGTTAACCTGATTTCAGCAATCATGAGTCTCTCCCATCAGGTCATTCTAGAAAATTGGTTCTTTGCCCTCGGTGAACACTTACATCTGAAATAATCGTGTCCTACAAGCTCTCCAGGCTTGTTGCTATATTATTTTTAATGGTCTCTACTTGATGTTCTCACTGATCTAATTTTAATGGAAACAGAGGATAAGGTCTCAGTAACCGAAGGACAGTTTGGGCGGCATGCTCCTGCTCCAAGTCGCCCCGACAGCTGCCAGTGAGAGAGGCGGGACCCGCTCGGTGCTGAGGCCGCGGAACCCGGTCCCGGACCGCGGGCGCTCTGGGTCATCTCTGCCCTCACAGATGACACTCCATGCACGGTACGGTTTTCAAGTCTACATCGTGCCACGGTCAGAAGAATTACTCAGAATAACACATACAATGTTCAGACGTGATTCTAGAGCCCTGAGCTCTGATCCAGGCGCGGCGAGAACACCGGGACTCACAGAGCAGTTTCCCGCTGTCTTCTACCGGCTTCACGGGTACCGGTCCCGAAGCCCTCTCAGCCCCATGGAATAGAAACGATGCTAAGTCCCTTTTTAAGGGACGGAGACTTTAATTCTTCTGCATGAAGGACGCTGAGTGGCTCCTTCATCCACGGGTTAAGAAGACGCTTCACGGAGAGCTCGGTTACACCCCCAGGAAGGAGCGGAGAGTTGCCTGATGGAGAGGATGGGGCCCCCCGTCTGAGGTGGGGTGGGAAACAGAGAGACAGCGAGCAGTGTCACTCCCCACGGCCCCCGGGGCAGGATGGGCTACATCTCCGCACATGAGAGGGCTGTGAGTGGCCTTTGAGCCACACAGACCGGGGCAATACTGGTGATATGGGCCCCTAGAGGCAGTTCAGTCTGTGCGTCTCGTCCTTGAGCCCCAAACTCCCTATGGGGCGTCCAATCTGTGCAAACGCCAGCCCAGGAGGTCCCCCCTACGTCGGCCTGCAGGAGCCTCTGCCTCGCTGCTCTGTGCGTCTGTCCCCGAGGCGTCCGTCCATCTGGGGACCCCGTCACCCCTCACGGGAGCGCCCTGCCATCCGCCCTGCACCAGATCTGCCGCTCCCCATCCTCCGCGGCCTCTCGTGTGGCTGTGGCGCATCTCCAGGCACTCACGGAGGAAGGGCGTGTTGGAGACTGCATGTGTGACCGTGTCCCCGTGTGGCCTGGCCCATCACGACGGCCTGCCTGGGAACAAGACTCTAACCGGCCCCAAGCCGGGTATGTGCACCGTTTCCTTCCTCGTGTCCACGTCCTGGTGACCAGTCAGTTGGCTACTACTAGGAGTTTTGGTTCTCTGTGTGATCCTGTGGGGGGGGGGGTTCCTGAGGTTCCTGGCAGGTCCCTCTGGCAGGGTCACATGTTCACCTCCTGCACCGGGCACCTGGAGGGCTGGACGGATCTGCGGGCAGCTCGGAAAATTCTGCACTTGCTTCTAGCCTATTTTATCCTATCTTCTCCGGTCCTGGATTTCTAGTATCTGGATGGTGTGTTTCCAAAGCTGCTTCTTGTTGGTCTTATCTTCTCTGTTTCTCCCCAGTTTTGTCCTCTTAACTGTGAGATTCCTTCGACTTTACCTTCAAGCCTTGAGTTTTTATTTCTTGCATATTTTTCATTTTCTTAAATTTCTTTAAGGTCCTAATTGTTTTCTAAGTAACTGTCTTCCCATTTCTTTGAGAAGATTCCATTTTGGGGGGATGGTTTTCTTCTTTTTATATGATCTCTGCTTCCTCCACGTTGTATTCTGTGTCTGGTTTAGAGGCTTTCCCATGTCTCACCTCCGGACGCCCCTGGCGTGCAGGACAGGACCGTGGTGACTGTGGGCATCAGGTGCGCTCGGCCAGGCGGCTCTGTCTGCTCATCCGGAAACAAAGCACTGGTTCCCCAGCACCTGACATGCTTGGAATCTCGTGTGGGGACACTCAGGTCTGGGCGTTCAGGCCAGATGCCCACCCAGCCCCTGTCTGCCCTCAACCTGCAGGGACCCAGTGATAAACCTCGAGCTTCGTTTTCTCCAGAGGACACTTGGTTCGCGTATTACATCTCTGGGGGGCAAGAGGGTTGCTTCAGCCGGCTCAGATCCCCGAGTGCTGGATCGTGGGCTCAGCCTCTAGTGCACACATAAAGCCTGTTTCCCAGCTGTCAGAAGTGCCACCAGATCTTGAGGTATAGGGTGTTCCAGAGCGCGGGTCTCTCCGGGGTGCCCATGATGCCACTGCAGTTGGGGGGCAGGGTGACTCCTGGGTCAGACAGTCCTCGACTCTCGGCTCTGCTGCTTCGAGAATCCCGTGGCTGTCCCCCACCCCGTTACTTTTCCCCGTGTCCCCTTGCCTTTGAGAACCAGACGCTTGGCCCTCAGTTTAGGGAGTTCCTCAAGGCAGCACGAGCTGGTAAGTGTGTTCAACTCTTTCTTGAACTTAGACATGGTCTACTTCATTTTAAAGAACTTAAAGAATGTGGCTCTGTCCTCCCTCTATGGTGTTCGACCTCATGGCATGGCCCGGAGCCCCTGTGCAGGCTGCCCGTCCCCCTGCCCCTCCTATGATCCCCCGCCCACCCAGCACCGTCGTTGCTCATGGACCCTGGCGGCCCATCTCAAGTTCCACCTTCTCTACCATTCACTCCTGAGCAGCCCAGAATTCACGATCCTCTCCTTGAACCGTGAAGAACTCTGTACTGTTTGATACTTGGCACCAACTTTCTAAACCCTACCTTACTATGAGCTTGACTTTTGGATAGGTGTTTCTCTTACCTGTTTCCTCCTTGGCTTAGGCGTCGTACCTTATAACTATTATCTTAAATCCCCACCGTGCCAAGTGACGGAGTGGGTCTCCGACACATCTGTCCCATCGACCAATACTCCTGACGCCTTGCTGTGAGCCCACCAGTCTTTAGACTCGATTCTACCAGCCCCTGGCTGTCAGTGGAGGGTGTGCTGTCTCCTCTTCCCGCACAGAACGTTCACTATCTTTGCCATTTACGAGACTAGAATGTTGAGAATGTGAGGATAAAATTTTCCCAAGAACAAAGCTACCTCTTGGCAGTAGGATTAGAAAATCAAACTGCTCTATAAAAACACAGATATTCTATCTTAGCTAAAAATCTCAAGTAGTTAACAAGGTTTCCAACGTGGCCAGTCCCTTATGAGCCTGTGTCCCGTGTGACGACAACTCCCTGAGAGCAGTGAAGTCTGGAGGGGGCAGGAGCCTCGGAGATCACTGGGATAGAAAATGAAGAAACTGAGGCCAGAGAGATTAAGGGATGTGCGCCTGCTCAGCGCATCGGTCAGCATCAGACCGGACTGCCCGTCCGCTGAGCAGGCACCTCTCTGTCGGGCGCACCAGGGGTCAGAAAGAAGAGCCACCAGAAAGCCACCTGTCCTGGGAGCCTGTCCGTACGCTGCCAGCCGGTGTGCGCAGCGGCTCACGCCTCCCGTCCGCATGAGCTAGAGGAGCGAACCTCGGGAGAGCCCCGCGAGCAGACACCGCAGGGGGCTACACGGCCGGCGACTCTGTCTTTCTGAACATTTACACGTTGGCACCAACGCTCCGGCCCCGCAGGGCCCCAGGCCACGCTGGTCACTAGCCACAGCGGCCCCCTGGTGGGCCTTCAGTCCAGGCGAAGAGACCGATGCCTCGGAGGCAGCAGCAGGGGCAGCAGTGGTGCTGAGGGAGCGCCCCACTGGGGACCAGCACGGGCACCCGCGCAGTGCTGAGCCTCCACCACACACAGGCTGAGCGCCCTGACAACACCCCACACCCGGGCAGCGCCGTCCCCGCCGCGCGGCCTCCGCCAGCACGTCCCCAGGACCTGCCGTGACGCAGCCGAGCGCGACTTTGCTGGGGGCAGATACACAAGAAAACCCGTAAAACAAACAGCTAGATTTCCCCGTCTTCTTCAAACACGTGCCGGGTTCTTCTCCATCAGGGCTTGGGGACGCGGAACTGCGTCTTCACACCGCTGATAGGAAAGTGCTCAGTCGTGTGGCATTAAAACCACGGTGTAGCTGAAGGACTGAGATGTTCAGGGTTAGCCTGGGCTGGGGCGAGGCCTTGGGAAGTCTGTGGCTCGTCTACATAACAGCGACACATTCACGCACGTGCACACACGCACACACGCCGGGCAAAGCACAGCTTCCTTAAATGTACATTTTCTAACGAGCTGTTGCAAGCAGAACATATAGGCTCTTCTTCCACACAGATTCTCAAAGCTGTTCCGCAGTCCGATGGGCATCAGGCTACAAACACCGAGCCTTAGAATCGGGCCGTTATAAAGAGGATTAAAAGTGTTTTCTTCGTAACGTGGCCCGGGTTTTCGTTTCTGTGGCAATGGTCAGCGCCGAGCGGTCGTGTCTGCACGTTCTGGTGGGCACGTAGCCAATCCACCTCCTCTGGGGCTCCCCAGCCCGCGGGGGCTGCCCAGCGGGACCAGCTGTGCGGATTCCTTATTTACTTTCCAGAATCCGTTAGAAACACTGGTCCGACAGAAGCACACCGTAGCCCTGCTCACTGCGCTTGCCGCCCTGCAGGGACGCGGTGAGGTGTGGACACGGCTTGGGGAGGGGCCCTGCCCTCCTGGCTGCAGGTCTCCGTGCTCCCCAGGACCGTCTGCTCTCCCTCCTGAACCAGGTGACAAGACAGGTTAGAGCTCCTCGTGGTGGGCTCCACTCGTGTTGAACAGCTGACTCCCCCAGAGTCTGGGGAAAAGCTCCGGAGGTCGTCCTCTTTGTTTCAAAGGACGGGGAGTGACAGCTCAGGGAGAGGTGCTTTGAGGGAAGATGCGAAACCTCCACTGCGCTCCTCCCGTCAGGACCTCTCCTAGCTTCTCTGGGCGTGGCATCACTGTCCCATCTCTCTGCAGCTCATTCGTCTTCGTGAACAGGCTGGTGTCCTCGGAGACAGGAGGTGGCCCAGTGTGGCTGCGATGTGGCTGCGGGCTTCTAGGGTTCCCAGGCAGAAGGGACGTGGCAGGCATGGCCGGGGTGTCAGCCTGCTCCCTTATCTAGGGGTGACACCCTGGGAGCCTGCGAGGTCCCCACATGCACGCAGGCGTGGGCACCAGCTCTGTCTCTAACTAACGTCCTAGCGGTAGGTCCTCCCCTCCCTCTGCCTTGCCTGGCAGCTGCTCGGGTCTCTGGGCAACAAGGAGAAAGACCGACCTGCAGGCTGCACCTGCCACGTGGTAGGGCCTCGGTGCGCTTTATCTGCTTGTGTTGATGAGCACTTGGCTCATGGGCAGTTGGGCACAAGCTGTTTCGGTGGAAAGCCTCTAACGCCCCCCAGGGCCCCCCACGCAGCGCTAACAAGGTCCTGAGGCTCCCTCGTGGCCCCAGCCCTTGGCCGTGGAAAGCAGACAGACTTCTGGAGAAATCTGCAGAGGCAGCCAGCCAGGCCTGCTGTGGTCCCTGCGTCAGGCTAACAGCTGAGCCGTAGAACTTCTTTCTTTTTGTGAGGAACGCAGTGGTGTGTCTTCTACATCGTGCGGACGCCGTGCAGGGCCTGGCGAGGGGGAGCCGCTGTCCCTGGACCCCAGCGGGCACTGTCCCCTACTCCCACGCGGTGCTGGCTCTCCAATCTGTCTCCACATTTATTAACCCTAAATTGACAAGAATGTTTTTCTATCAGTTTCCCCCCAAACTGCCCACCCCTCCTACCTGTGGGCGGAAAGACAAATCTTAGTCAGATCAATGCCAACATTCTCAGGCATTTCTCTGGGGACACGGGGCTGCTGTGGCCCTGGAGGCTTCCTCACATATGGCAGGCCCTGGAGGAGGTCGCTCTGGCCTGGGAAGCCGCCTCCGGAGGCCTGGAAGGAAGGACCACAGGAGATGGGACGGAGAGACTTCCGCTGGGGGAGGGGTGGGGAGGCTCGGCGGACGTGTGCAACGGCTCACGCGCCTTCCTTCTGGGATCCTGTGGTGTTTCCTTGGACGGTTCCTATTGCAATGGTGTTCCTCGTGTGTTTTATGGAAATAACAGTCTAAAAAATGTAGACTACCAGACGCTAAACAGAAATGGGGACGCGCCGGTGTGCGCGGCGTGAGTCTGCGTGCGGAATGTTCACTCCTCAGTGCTGAAGAGATCAAGAAAATCCACAGTGTCATGTGGTCTCATTGCCAGAAGAACAAGCAAACAAGTAACCAAAACCGAGAAGAGGCGTTGCTTCCAAATGATGTGTCCGTGGGCATCCTGGGACCACGTGGGCACAGAGTGGCCCGGAACCTGCCGCAGCCCCTTGGAGAAGCCCGAGCTCAGACGACACTGCTCCTGCCCCCCTCCCACCCTCCGTGGGCCAAGGGCTGGGCCATCTGGAGGCTGGGGGGGACACCAGAGGGGGCTGTCCATGGCAGTCCTAGCTGCCCGCCGTGGTCCCCGGAGCAGAACGGTCCATGTGCAGCAGGCCCAGGGCTTGCCCAAGACGCGTGCTCCCTGAGGCTCTGGCTCAGACTCTGGGATGGGCCAGCCTCCCACCTCCAGGGACGTAAGCCTCCAGGGCACACCGGCCGCCTGCAATGAATCTGTTTTTCCTGAAAGGACTCTCGATGTCTCACTGCAGGACTGAACCTTGTGGGCTTTGCTATTTCTGTTCCCCTGGCCACGCGGTGGGAAGACAACGCTGCCCGCACACAGGCCGGTGTGCTCTGTGCTATGCGGACGGTAGGAATTCTCCTGCTGGCATTCCGTGGAGGTTTGTGGGGCGTTACCTGGCGGGATGACCGGCGTCCGGTTCGGCCCAGACTGAGCGCAGCGGCCATGCTGCCCGTGGGAGAGCAGAGGGGCCTCGGCGGGGCAGGAACCAGGCCACCTGGATACGTTCGGCTGCTTTGCTTCTGGGAAATGCCTGAGTGCCACAGAACACTACTCAGCGTTAGAAATCGGGAAGATCTGCCCCCCAAAGAGGCATGCGATCTCACGTGTCCGACCATCTGCCAGCGTTGCCGAGCTTGGGACAGCAGGCGCCCACTCTCCGTGGTGCGGGAGGCTGGGGTGGCCCCTGGCTGCGGCGGCACCACGGCTTCCGCTCATGTGGGAAGGACCCTCGCAGGTGCCTCGATTTCCTGGGCCGTGCTGGGGTTCCACATGCCAGCCCCGAGCGGAGGCCCAAGAACGCCGTCAGGCTGAAGCCAAGCTGGAAACAAAGGCAGCCAGAGAAGGGGGACCGAGCAGGCGCCTGGTGCCCAGAGTCCTGTCCCTGGGGCTGAGCGAGGCCTGCGACCGCCCCAAGTGTCTGCATCTCCCAGACACTCTGCTTCTCGCACCGAGATGGGAAGCCAGGCTGCAGGCGCGTCCCGAGCAGCTTTGAGATGAAAGCAGAAATGCCAAGCAAGGCGCAAACGCGTGCCCCAGCTCCTGTGCCTCCCCCGGTTCCCGGGTTGGTCCTGGGCCGCGCATCCGAGAGCCGCTGTCCCTGAGGCGGCACTGGACCCTGCTCCCCAGCTCGCGGCCCACGCTCCTCCCAGATGCCTCTCCTCCTCTCTGCACTGCTCCCCAAGCCGCGGTGGGTTGACCACAGGTCCTGCCTGTCCCTCCCGGCCCCTCGCACGCAGGCTGGAGCACACGAGGTCTGCACGTGCCCTGCTCGCCATCCTGTCTGCCCCGGGGAGGCCCTTCCACAGCCTCACCTTCACTGGCTGTCTTCCTGCACCCAGGCCCTGCCATGGGGGCTGCTGCCATGCCTGCAGGCCGCTTGCTTCTCCGTCCTTCCCTGGCCCCCCTGCCACTGGCCCCCTGACCCCCTGCTGCTGGCCCCCTGACCCCCTGCCGCTGGCCCCCTGAACCCCCTGCCGCTGGCCCCCTGAACCCCCTGCCGCTGGCCCCCTGACCCCCTTGCAGGCAGACACCCATGCCCATGGCCTTGCCTGTGACCTGGTGACCCCTGCGTCCGAGTCTGCACTCAGGCCCAGGAAGAACTCTGCCATCCTGGTGGCCAGGGGCCCGCTGTCACCGCGGCCACCCTCAGCACTTAGCGCTCTGCGGTCCCACTGCAGGGGCTTTAAGCGCTGTGTTTGTGGACTGGCTGAACGCATGTCAGCAGGAGGCTCCCCGGGGGCGCCCTCCTCCTGCCACCTGAGTGTCCCGTGGCCCCCCTCGCGGACCAGTGGGGGGCTCCCCCTTGCGAGGTCTACCCGCCCTGCGGGAGGTGGCCTTGCCCCTTCTCGGCCCCACTGTCTTCCGCCATCACTCCTTCCTGGTACTTGAGACGTCGTGTCATGTGTGCCCCTTGCAGAGAACTGCCAGGCTTCTGGGGAGAAGCCCCTCCTACCCCCGCCGTGCTCCTCCGCCCACGGCGGCCCGGAGAAGCCCCCTCCTCCCCGTGCTCCTCCGCCCACGGCGGCCTGGACCCATGCTGCGGAGGCCACAGCACCAGGATGGTGACCCGGAAGTCTTTTCTGTGGGAAACTGAGGCAGAACTCTCCCGAACCCCATCTGTTCACAAACTTCTATTTCTCAATCATTTTCCCATTCAGAGCCCTTCTGTTTCCCAGGTGGCCTGGCCTTCGGGAGTTTAGTGAGCGGCCGTGAGCAGCGAGGGGGAAGGTCCGTCCACTTCAGGGGGCTGAGGGCGGTCCACGTGCGAAGATGGAGCACAGGGGCAGGATGGGAGCACGGAAGCAAGTGCCAGCCTCGCGCGCAGAGAGGAGTCGGAGACAGATGGCCGTACAGAGGGGTGCGAGAGGGTGTGGACTCAGCCAGCGCCCGCCCCTGTCCCGCCGGGGATGGGGGGGAGTGACCTGCTCCACATCCTCCTGGGAGTTGGAGCCAAAGCCAGGACGAGAAAAGTCTCCCAACTTGCATTTTCCAAAATGTCAAATCTGGAATTCGTGTCCAAGCCATTTCTTAGATTGAGGTCGGCGTACTCAGTGCCCGTTGCATTCGTAAGCGACATGGAAGAGCCTGGAAGCAGTTTGGCCCCTGAAGCCATGCGTCCTGCCCGGCGTTTCGGGGCGCACCGCCGAGGCCGTGTGTGAGGCCGCCCCGGGGCTGGGGACGGTCCCCGCGGGCGCTGGCGTCCTCTGCCCTCAGCCGCGCTGACTCTCCCCAGCGCATGTGTGTCAGGCCACTCACCACGCGCCACAGCGCCTTCCAGGCTGGGGCCTCTGCTACAGCGGGCTGTGCCCACGGGCGCTCCGGGCGCGCAGGGCGGATGGATCGTGGGGCTGCACGCCGGCCTCCAGAGAGCTCCTGGGAACGCTGCGATTTCAGAAACGAGCAACTGGAGGGTCTCCCGTCGGGGGGCAGGTCCAGCCCCTGCATCGGCTCACCCCTGCGGGGTCCCCCTGCTTCGGGAGGACAGTCACTGCATCGTGCTGTGTGTCGGCGGCGTTCCCTAGCCGGGCAGGGCGGTGCCTCCGACGGCAGCTGCCCCAGGGGGTCGGTGCACCCACCACTGGCCGGCTCCAGCCCCGCGGTCAGGCCGGCCTTGTGCAGCAGCTCGCGGCCACGGCCCTGAGGAGGGGGCGGCAGGACCGGGCGGGGGCGGGGGCGCCTCGGCCTGTTGCCACCTGAATTCCCCTACTTCCCAAACCTGAAGAGATTGTTGTACGATGTTCACATCCGATCTCTGGCAATGGAAAGAAGTGCTCTATGAAAATGCTCTAAATACTCTACCCCGTTTCTTGTTTTCAGGGGACGAAAGCTGTAATTTTATAATTTAAAAATTTTAACTAGATCTATTCTGTACTGTGATGCATTTTTAAGTGATGTAAGGATAAAAACCAGCCGGCATTAAGGAATTATCCCTGATGATAATTCTCAGGGCACCAGGGGCAGAGACAGGGCCCCAGGGTCTCTGATGACGGCCTGCAGAGCCCACGCTGCGCTCAGCCCTCAGCGAGCAGGTGCCCAAGGCAAGATCCATGTGCTCGGAGCCTGGGCTCCAGGGCGGTGGAGGCGGCCGGGTCTGGGCACGCTTTCTCGTCCTCAGAGTGTTCTCTAGACCGTCCGACCCCCGGCCGGGCACGCTGCCAGTTTCCAGCTTTCCTCCAGCAGCCGGGGCGGCAGCAACGGGGTGAGCTCACATACCGTCCATTTCCGGAAGAAGGAATTAAGCAGGCTTCCGGTCACCGGTCACCCTGGCTATGCAAGGAGATGGCGGGTGTCCACCAGCCTGCAGCGGCCAGCAGGAAGCAGGAGCAGCCCCAGACCCTGCATCATGGGCAGGCGATCAGCTTCTCCCGATGCTGAAGGGCAAGTCTGAGCAGAATGTGTCCAGATGAATGGCCCAGCAGGTTTGCTCGCCACCAGGTCACCCCAAGTTCAGACGGTTTGTGGGTGGATGGCGGGAGGCACCCCTCGTGGAGACACAGGGCAGGGGGTGACCCTCTCGCGTCCTGCTCTGTCCCCTTCCCCGGACAAGTGAAGCTGGGGTCACTTAGGGGGCTGTCTTATGGCATTATCGCTGGTGAAGAGGAAGATTCTCTTTTCCTCTCGCAGTTACATCATGAAGACACACGAGGGACTAAGAGGCAGAGGGAGGGAACCTGGACGTACTTGCCAATTCAAGGTTCAAGCGCAGCGGCGTCGACATGGGTGCTGGAGATCCTGTCCCCTCGTCAGCTCGCGGGGGCACAGGCACGAGCGGGGCAGGGGGCTGTCTGCACTGCCATGAAGCCCAGGCTGATGACAGGCATGGCCGGGGGCACTCCTGCGGGCAAGGTGATGCCGCCTTCTCCTGTCCCTGCACGGACACATTTCTGCACAGGCTTTCATCTGGCCGCGTGGCCCCTCGTCTGCCCCCAGGCTTGGAGTTCAGGGCGGGGCTGAGCCAGGCGACCACGACAGAAAGCAGACGTGTGCTCCCTTTTCCGTCCAGCATGAAGCCTCCGGCCTTCTGCTTCTGTTCAGCGCGGAAGACACACCCCGGGGCTCTGGGAGGGAAGGAGGGCTCTGGGGGGCAGCTCACCCAAACCCTCAAGGACATCATTCCCGGGGCAGAGGAGGTGGCTGTGCTAACCAGGCCATCTCCCAGAGCTTTATGGAAAAGGCCTCATTGAAAATCACAATCTTAAAAACAAAACAAGACAAAACAAAAACAACTTATCCTTTTACAAATGATAAAATTCCTTTTCCAGTAAGAAGGAAGTACTTTAGGATCACGCGTCTTTCCTGTTCTCTGGAATGGGACAGCAAGGACGTCCTTCTCTTCTGCTGCTGGGAACGTATGCAGATTCCTTCTGCTGCAAAGGAACTTAAAACTGCATTTTCCTGGTCTTCAGCTCTAGGCTCTCCTTGCCACAAGGCGCCCCAGTGAAAAAATCAGGGTCATAGAGAACGACCTGCAAGAAGGATCCTGCTCACACAGCACTCAGAATGTGAGGACGAGCCGAGGGATGGAATCTTGCCCAGCCTCAGAGTAGAGCTGCGCTCATTACAAGATGACTGCCGCTTGGAAGCCAGCCATGAACACTGAAATCAGAATCTTTAATGACATAGGAAAAGACTCATGCTACGATGCTATGTAAGAAAAAAGAGAGACATACAAGTTTAAACCCTGAGACTGATTTGGAAGAACAACAAAAATGAATCAAAATCCAAGAAAAAGCAGAGCAGCCGTGGGTAGGGCCGTCCCCAGGCAAAGGGGGCCGTGAGCGCCTCGCACACAGTGTGTCCACAGAAGGCTGCCCCTGTTTCACTGGCACCTCTCCTACCCTTCATCTTCAGTCTTTAGTGAAGACGACGGGCTTTCCCACCACGACTCTAGGTCCCCTGGGACCCCCGCAGTATTTCCTTGGGCCTCACTGATGAATCAAAGCCCCCCGGAAAGTCAGTCAAGAGTCAGCTGGGAGCATCTGAAAAGCAAACTTCCTTTTATCTTCCAAGCTCTGAGCTGCTCGAGGCCTGCTGCGCTCGTCCTTGCTGGCTCATCCGCGGCCAGCGTCCCACGTCCCCGCAGCACCGCGGGCACACCCTGGCGGGGACAGGAGTGACCGAGTGCCAAAGCGCACCCCCAATCCTCTCTCCTCGGCCTGCACCAGACCCCCTGCTTTTTGTTTATTAGAAGTCAATCTGGGTTAATTTAAGAAGTGTCCTTGATGAAAACCATGCTGGCCTCATTCGCGGCACGGAGCATGCACAGCCACTCGCTGGGATCAGTGGGGCTCTCCGCAGCGCCGGCAGGAGGGGCTGGGGCCGCAGGGGGAGAACCCCGCTGGCTGGGAGGCAGGAGGAGGCAGGACGACTAGCCTGGGGGGCCAGGGCTCACAGAGGGGCTCCCACGAGGGGAGGGGCCACAGCAGCGTTCCTGATGTCTGCTGGCCGCGACCCTTCTTGGCAGCCACCAGTATCATCCCCCTGCGTCTTACGGAAGAGCCGCGTGTCCTCAGAGCAAACCACATCTACACTCATACTCTTGCCCCGTCCCTGTGTCCCCACCTGTTCCCATCTGCCCCACCCCCTCTGCCCCATCCCTGTGCACCCCCCTATGTTGGAGCCTCTGCTTCTAGACCCCGTGCCAAGTAGGTGCTGTCTAAGTGACGGGCCAGGCCTGCCTGTGAGCGGGCCCTGACGCACCCGTCACCCTGAGCCAGCAGACCACGGCTGAGACCTCTGCTCCAGGACCACCATCTGGTAGACCCCTCCCCAGATGGCGGCCTCTGCGTCCCTGCGCTCTCTGCTCAGCTGCTCTCCACCCTCCCCCCGTGCTGCCCACCTGCTCTCAGGGGAGCTCAGCCAGACCATTCCTAAGCCACGGGACCTGCCGGGGGGCTCACGGGACTGTTGGAGCGCAGCCCTGCATCGTTATGCATTATTTACGAATGGAATGTCTTCCAAGATGCTCATTTCCCCCTCTCTCTCCCTGGAGTTTTAGGAAATGCACCCACTTGTATGTGAAGCATATCTCTGGCGATGTCGGCTAGAACATTAGATGATATTCACGGCCTGCAGAGTGGCTACTAAATTACGGGGAGCGGATCTTCTACAGTCTGTTCAATTATACAAGTGGAGGGCCGCACCTTCCGTTAGCGGGAAGGGAAGGCGCGTTCAGCTTGAGGACCATTCCAAGGCCCGCAGCCTCTGGAGACTCACCGGGTCCAGGCAGGCCTCTGTGAGTGAGGGAACGAGTGCCCCCTCGGGCTCCACGCAATCTGCAGGGCACGTCCCGCTGCTCTTCTCGGGCCCAGGCTGTGGGGCCGGATCCGCCAGCGGGCCTCTCCGAGGTGGCGGGTCTCCCACAGGGCCCTGGCCCAGGGCGCGCACACGAGGCAGGGCAGCCCTGGACCTCTGGACCCCACCTAGCTGCATGACAGGATCCCAGAGATGCCTGTGCGGGGGGCCCCATCTGAGGCGGGGTATGCCCGGCCCCCGCCCCAGCCGCCCCCAGTAGTGTGCTCTGCCCTTGATGGTCTGTCTCATGATTGCACTGACGGGACGGAGCAAATGGAGGACGGCGGTCCTCAGGTAGTTAGAAGTCACCGTCCTCGGCCACAGGAGGGCCCCAGGCTGGGAGAGCGGGAGGACAGCGGGGGGACAGCCCACTTCCTCCGGTGCCTGGGAAGGCAGGAAACACAGCCCGGTCACAGACAGGGCTGACGTCGGCGCGGTGGGACGCGAGGTTGTGCTGGCTTGGGTGCCCAGGTCTGTACTTGGCGACTGCACGTTCCTGGGCCTCCCTCCACCAGGGAGCCGAGCCCAGACCGGATTTGTTCAGGAAGCTTCTGGCACGTACGGTCTTTGGAGCAAGACATTTGTTATCATCCCAAGCTCGTCTAGTTTGGCTCTCAGATTCACACGTGCCTCTCGCTGGACGCGTCCCCATCAGAGGCAAAACCCGTCTGACCGGCCCTCTGCCGACTCGTACACGCCTGCCCCAGGGGCACGGGCTCTCAAACTCGGGGAGCATGAGAATCTGCTGGAGAGGTAGCAAGACACCGAGTGCCGGTCCCCGCCCCCCAGTGTCCCCTTCACCAGGTCTGGGGTGGGGCCCAAGCATTTGCCTTTCTAGAAAGTTCCCAGGTGATGCTGAAGCTCCAGGTCACAGAACCCTACGTAGAGAATGCTTGCCTCAGGGGAAGCTGGTCCAGCTTCTGGCTCCAGGGACCGGCTGGACACTCGCGAGGACGGCCATGCGTGCTGGTCGGGGACGGCTCGGGGACGGCTGAGGCCCCACATGGAGCATGGAGCTGAGAGGACGCTGTTGGCATCTCTCAGAAAGGCCTCCTCCTGCCTCTTCTGTGCTGTGGGGGCCGGGAGCTCTGCGCAGACGTGCTGGATGGGGAGCGGAAGCCCCGGGGGTCAGGCTCCGGATTCCAGTGTGCGTGAGACGATTAATTCTGCACTCTTAAGCCCACTGGAGGTGTAGTCGGCAGCATTCTTAGTCCCACAGAAACTCCTCAGACGAAGGCCCTATAATCTCACGAAGGAGAGCGGGGTCACCGCCAGGCAAGCACTCTTTCCTCCAACTCTTACTAACTCGCAGGACTGGAGTTTGGGGTTGCAATCATACCCAGGGATCTAATACTTGAAGCACCACCTTCTCCTCAGGACATGAGTGCAGAGAAGCAGGGGAAGTGAGGGCTCCTCGCATCAGCCCTCACAAGGGTCCTGGGAGTGCGGGCGCTGGCAAAGACAGCGGGAATGCCCTCGAGCACGGTCCCCATTCTGCTCCCCAGGCGCCTCCTCGAAGTCACAGGCTGCAATACCAAGTCGGGCGCTGGGCGCTTCTCCTGCAACCCTCGCCTGAGCGCACTGGACTCTGGCGAGCGGGCTTCCCCACCCTGAGCCCCCACCGTCGGCCTTCCCCACCCTCCCTCCGTAACGTGGGGAACGCACACCCTGCAGCAGGGGGAGCCCTGTGTCGGCCCCTGCAGTCCCTGGAGGAAGAGCCACCACCTGCAGCTAAGCCCTGGTGGTTGCCCCCGTGGCTCAGTGTCTCCGACCTCCTTCCTCACCAGCTCTCTGCACATCCTTCTAGAAGGTGGCTGCCCTGCATTTGCCATCATCCTATCGCAGCCGGTGGCGGTCAGAACGGAACCCAGACTGTGCACACCCGTTTCTGGTGAGTAGTCTATGGGTGCTGCAAAGCCATGTGGATGCATTTTAATCATGAGCCAAGAAATGAGCCCATGATTACACTTGCTAAATCGAGACATGACCAGTACCAGTGGCGGATGTCCTGGAGTCTCCAAACGTGTGCTTCCTGGCTTAGGCTTGCCAACGCCTGGGCCTTCTCTGTGAGTACAGACGGCTTCAAGCATGTTCAGGTGTGTCAGCGGCGCCGGTGTGCCCCACAATGCAGGACGCGTTCTGCTTTTCCGTTGTAAACACACTGAGTCCGTGGCGCTGGGCTCTGACATGTGTGGCGGGCCAGGTGGCGGCCGGAGACCCGTCTGAGTGGATGGGCGTCCTGTCCAGCCGCGGGGGGCTTCTTCGGGGTGCGCTGCGACCCTAAAGCTTCAGTGCTACCTCAGTCCGAAGAGGCCGTGCCTGCACCTCGTGTGTGTGCACACATGACACCTGGCCAACTGGGAATGGTGAGTCTGGGAACCCGCCTGCCCCGGGGCTACTTCCGACCTAGATCTCAAAATTTTGGCCCCGTGGGCAACTGTGCGAGCCATGAGATCGATGTTCAGGTGACAGAGGCCCGAACTCCTGATTTATAATGCCAGTGACAACCAGAACAAAGGACAGACAGGCCGTGAAGCTCCCGGATGGGGGCGGCAGGCACAGCGAGGTCTCATGAAGAGCAGGGAGGGAATTCTTTATTCAGATAGACCGGCGGAGAGGCGTCGTGCGCGGGATTTCTCATAAACGTCCCGCGGCGCCCCGAACGCCAGCCATCCGGTGATTAGAGCAGCCGCACATGCCGCCGCGTGCGCCACGCACCCAAGTGAATCCTCATCGTTCACACGCAGGGCCGTACTAATTAAAATCAGCTTTGCAATTAAATGTGGAAAATTGTGTTCAACTTTCAAGTGTAGTCAGGAAAAAATGCAATTATTTTAGGGCATTTTACTTTAATGCAAATGAAATTTCTATCAATATAAAACTGGCAAAAGGGGGGTACAGGGATCCCTGCTCCTCTGTCTGCAGTCCTCCGTTTCTTCTTCCTCTTCCTTTTTTTTTTTGGATCATAGCTGCTCCTCTCAGTTGTGCGAGGCAAGGCTCCACTATCTCCCGCCAGGGCTTGGCTCTGTTCCACGGCTTTTAGCAAGCGCTCCCTGTCAAGCCTTGAATAATACCGCCCCTGGGCTGTTGGCAGAATCCAAATGAGGCATGCATATATCGGGAAGCAAGCCCTGACTCCGCTGGCTCCGGGAAGACAGGCAATTACTCACCCGCCATGACAGTCGCCGGGCGGGGCAGAGGTCCGTGGACGGGAGAAAGCCTGGATCAGGAGTGTGCACAGCAAGCCACACCGGGTCCAAACATTTTCTAATAAAGAAGAAAAGCTACCATTTGGAGCTTTTAATTTTAGTTTCAAGATCAATTGGTTCGACTCTGGATTTTTACAGTTGGGGAGGATTTCAATAAAATATCGTCCCCCATCACCTAGCTTTTGGGTGCTGGTGCGTGGGCAAGACTCTGAGGCTGAATTTCAGGTCAGGCTCCGTCAGAACCCTTTGCTCGACAGATCATTTTAAAAATTGAAGTGAAGAGTAAATATAAATGAAATCCATTAAATTTCAGAAATAAATCCAGACGGATGACAAAACAGATAAGTGAAGAATGAATCCACATTAGGGACGACCCCATCTCCCTCTCTCTCCCCCTCCCTCCCTCTCTCCCTCTCCCTCCCTCCCTCTCTCTCTCTCTCTCCCTCTCTCTCTGTCTCCCTCCCACTCTCTCTCTCTCCCTCCCACTCTCTCTCCCTC
>PITA01008542.1:0-12677 GCA_004023965.1 Spilogale gracilis | reverse complement strand
CTGTTGTACATGGTTTAGTATTAAACTGTAAATATATTAATACATCTTTATTGTTTCTATTTCTAATTGGTATTGGGAAAAAAATTTAAAAAACAAGGCCAAGAACAGTAAACTGGCCACTGTTTTAGTGATAAATGTGGTTTATAGAAGCCTGCCCTTTCTAAACACTGTTTTACCTTGTCTTTAACACAAATGATGCTTTGTCACTTGGCATTTTTCTCATTTCTTAGTTCAGGCAATGCTCTGGATTAATAAGGACATTTCTTCATATCAGGCAGTTGAACCGCTAAAATGATCTTAGATATAGAGTGATCCGCGGGACTTCCCGTCACCGCGTCTCCACCATTTCTCAAGATCTCCCTCACTGATTTGGGGGATGTCACCAGAAAGTGCTGGGGCCTCACGTCCTAGCCTGCAGCGTGCCCCCCAGCTCGGGGGTCAGCGTGCGGCTTGCAAGCACGGTGCCCGGCACTGTGGCGTCCCAGGCTTTCAGCAGGCTCTGCGTCTTTCCCACCCGCCAGAAAGCCACAGGCCGGCACCCGCCTGAATGCCAAGTGCGTGGTTTCAAGGCATGTCTCCTGGCACCCACCCACTCTGGGGATAGCTGCAGGCGTGCGGGGAGCTACTTGCTTTACACCCCTGGGTGTCCCGATGCCTCCAGGTCACAGTGCTTGCGCCCTGGGAGAGGATGTGGGGGGAGGAGAGCCAAGGGCGCTCCGGAAGCTCCCGTCCCTGAGCTCAGATGGCTGAGACTTTGGAAAGCCCACTTAGGATGACCAAGAGTGAGTTTTCCCCTCTGCAGAGGAAGCCCTGTATTTGGAACCACATTCAAGATCCAGAATGTCTCTAGCCACCTGTAAATACCGCTACAAAAAGTCTCCTGCACTCAGAGGAGCAGAATGTCCTGGGCCAGGCACAAGGCTGTGCAACCTGGGGTGCAAAGGAAGCGGTCAGACTCACCGCAGACAGAGGAGCCCGGGCCGGTGCTCTGGTCCGAAAGGAGACTTCTCTCTGGCCCCGACGGCAAAGCCCATGGTGCTGCTGTCATATGCCAATAACATAAAAGCTCAGGTGGGAAAGCCAGGAGTCGGATTCAGGCGTCTGGATGCCAACGATGTCTCTGAAGGTGTCTGTTTTACCCACGAGCCCCACGTGAGGCCTGGTCCTTCCAGGGCATAGAATGCCGACGGAGCTTGGACCCCTGCTGGTCCGTATATGGGGGTGCGAGCCTATCTGTCTGCAGTGTTCAGGAGCCGATGGAACCCTCCTATCACATCACGGAAACCATCATTCATTTTTCTCATTTTTGCCTTGGCTGCCAGAAGACTCAGAATGAAATATAAGCCAAACCTCTGATTTATCTTGGGTTTCTGGTAAAATTATGTTCTTATTTCCCTTAGGTTTTTCCTGATTTATCTCTTTGACTCAACTTTTAATTGTGTAGTTGTACACATGTATATCAGCTGCCTCAAACTGTTCATGAACTGTCAACACAAATAAATACCCACAAACAGATTCTCTTTTGTTTAAGCACAGGATTATTGAAATAAGGTGAATTATCTAATAAAATATGTATTAGTAGCTCTATGCCCCCAATTTCTTACCCGGATCTTAAACTCCAAATTCTCTTTTCACAATATTGTTTCCTTTCCTAGGTATTATCCAGTGACCAGTTCTCCTCTAAGCTCTATCCTGGAGCCACAGCCCTGCTTCAGTCCTACTGAGAAAATGTCATGAATGAAGCCATCAAGGTCAACGGCCTCTGTGGGAGCCCAGGGGGCACTGAGACCGCGTGACCCCCCCCCCCGGGGGTCTGTGCAAGCATGTGCCCCATGAGGCGACCGTCAGCAATAGGGAAATTGTACTTGATTTTGGTGTCCTTATTTTCTTATGCTAAAAATAGAGATTAGCCAATAGGCACCATTTTATCACTTGGTATCAAGTGTCCTAAAAAAATTAAAAAACATTACATTATAGATTCCCCCACTTGCCTCAAATTACTTCTTATATGTTCAAATAAATGGATCTGTCCATACACTAAAATATCTCCCTTTTTTAAAAAAGATTTTATTTATTTATTCGACAGAGAGAAACACAGCCAGAGACGGAACACAAGCAGGGGGAGTGAGAGAGGGAGAAGCAGGCTTCAGAGCAGGGACCCTGATGTGGGACTCGATCCCGGGTCTCCGGGATCATGACCTGAGCTGAAAGCAGTCGCTTAATGACTGAGCCACCCAGGCGCCCCTAAAATATCTTTTTACTTGGCTATGAATTGACATGATATATGAATAAAATGAAATTATAGAGAAATAAATTCACTAAAAACTTTACTGCTGAAAGACCAAAAGGATGGATAATTTCATCAAAACCGAGACGCAGGCTGCCACCCTTGTGCTGTCGGCAGAGGCCGGGTCTCACGGGGACACGGCAGCACAGGCCACACTCATGCTGCGGGGGGCAGGCAGGTGTTTGTGGACATCAAGAGCGGTCCGAAGGGAGAGGAAGCAGGAAATCGTTCAAAGCCAGAAATCACTGGAGTCGTACAGATTTGGAATAGCACCAGTCATAAGATGTTAATGCATACACGAGTCTTATCTACGACCGGAAGCACCTTTTCAGTTTGAGAAATTCAAATGTCATCCCTTGGTTAAAAACGACCAGTCATATATAATCATCAGGGAAACGCAAATCAAAACCACAGCGAGATGCCACCTCACACCTGTCAGAAGGGCTGGAGTCAAGAAGACAAGAAAAAACGGGTGTTGGCGGCGCAGTGGAGAAAGGGGAGCCCCAGCGCGCTGTCGGTGGGAAGGCGACTGGAGAAGCCGCTCTGGGAAACAGTACGGAGGGGCCTCAGAAAGTTAGAGATAGAGCTACCCTACGACCCAGCAGTCGTACCACTGGGTATTTGCCCAACAACACTGCCTCAAAGGGACCCATGCAAATCCATGTTTACGGCAGCATTACCTACGATGAGCAGGATATGGAAGCAGCCCAGGTGCCCACCGACAGGTGAATGCGTAAAGACGTGGTGTGTATATACGATGGGATAGGATTCAGCCACAGAGAAGTAGGAAATCTTGACACTGTGCAAAATGTGGATGGACCTAGAAGGTACTATGCTGAGTAAAATAAGTCAGACAAAAGCAAATATTATATGTTGAATCTAAAAAAAAAGCCAATGAAGCAAACAAAGGAGCAGCTGACCCATAAGTACAGAGAACAGACGGATGGTTCGGGGGGAGGGGCAAAACGGGTGAAGGGGCGTGGGAGGGGCAGGTCTCCAGGTGTGGACTGAAGAAGTCGCACAGGGGCACCTACTCAGTGCTGCGGTAGGGGAGTCGCGGGCAGGTGGGGCCACCCTCGTGATGATCACAGCATAACACACACCGTTTCCCATAACAGGTCTGTAAGTATCTCATTCTAAAACCAAGGAAACTGAAGTCTGTAAATGTTCAATAACTGGTGCATTGCCCACCCCCCCCGACTGGCTGGTGGCACCAGGGAGACGCAAGCCTGTGTCTCGTCCTGGAGAACTTTCTCCATCCATTAGCACCACATAAACTATTTCTACTAGAATATTAGGAATTCTAATAATTACATAGAATGTGATGCATTGTCAAAATTATGACATCATTTTAATTTAAAACACTGGTTGGCTGTTTCTGTGAATCATCTCCAACACGACACCCTCTTTGCTCCCATGAGATGTGGGGTGCTCTGTGCTCACACCAGCACTGTGTCTCAAAGGAACATGCAGCCGGCTGTCTTCACGCCATCCCCAAGCTCAGTCTCTCCGTTACCGTTTAGCCGGGACAGAGATCTCACAGGGAGACCTCGCGGGGGCTCCAGCGGCCCCGGCTGCATGGGGCGCCACTTGGGTAAGAATGTGCCTCAAGTGATTCTTTGGAAACTTCATAGATTTTCCTGAAAAACTGTGATTAACAAGCTACGTCTAGCTGACATCTACTCTAAACTCTCTGGCCAACTGTAATCATATCTTTTTGTGACACGATGATAAAGCCTATTGACTGATCAAAAGATGATTAAGGGGAAAACTTGACTTCATTCATGGTTGGCTGACTTGTTTTTCACTGAAAATATAAGCAACATGGTCTTAAAATTTTTTAGATTAAGAATTTACATGCATATATCTTTATAAGACAAGATAAATACTTTCAAGAAACTTTAACTTGCATGTTTGATAATTTACCATAATACACAACAGCAATAATAATATGATGAATTAGTGTTTTAAATCACAAAATTCCCTTAAAAACCGACCTGTCACTCCTTTGGCATGTGACAGAAGTCTGAGAACCATTTCATCATGGATGCTCATTAAAAATTCCCTGTCTCCTTCAATGCTAGCATGGGGACTTGGGGAGTAATTTGTAATTTTTCCCTTGATTTTGCTGAAGGACAATCAAAATAATTGCTTGATTTCACCCATAAATTAACGTTCAGCTGAAAAGGAAATAAAACGTCAGGCAGTGAAGGAAGGTCACCCTGAGGTATGACCGAAACACCTGCTTAAGCATCTGAGCTTTCATTAAGTGGGCTTGGTTCTTGATGGCTTGTTGGGATGAACGACATTAGTCCTAGCAACCTAATTTGTGAAAATATAGCTAAAAATTTATTATAGCGCCTGTAAACATCTCTAACTCCTCATAACCAGTGTCTTCCTTTGAGAGACAGAGCTGCATTCATATCACAGGGAAGAAATTCCTTAAGGAAAAGTAGATCTAAAGCTCGATCTCTTCCTGCCTCTCAGCCTGGGGAGTGTGATAGAATCCTGCTGGTGACGCGTGTTGAGTGGTAATTACCCAGCCTCCTGAGCTCGTAGATGCTCTCCACACCTGCCTGTGTTAGGCACCTAAACTCCAGGATTTACAGAAATGCTGTCGTCACCCCAGCCCAGAGTGTCGTCAGTGTGGCCCGTCCTGGACACTGATCTCCTGCCTGAGCCTCCCCTCGGGCCTCCTTTCCCAGGACACACGGTCAAACTACTCAGTTCCTGCAGGCAGATCGGGAAGGTCATACTCTCATTGCCCTCCGTGACGTACCATGCTGCGGTGACCAGAGGAGCAAACGGGAAGGAGAAGCGGGCCACCTCCGCGAAGCAGAGGGAGGCTCTTAGCATGCTGTTGTGTGTGTGGGAAAATGAGTTTAAAGCTGGCCTTAATTTGCGTTATCTTTCGTGTTATCATAAATTCTGCCTGGAGACCCTGCACTGGACGCCGAAGGCTGAGTTCAGCTCACAGAGAGAAGCAAAGACAACACCCACTGTTTTCCAAGAACAGCCCCGATTCGTCGTCACCCTTTGGCCCGGGCCCCTAGACAAGCCAGCGTACACACACATGGGGAAAGGGGGTCGTTACCTTCTGTGTCTCGCATATTTGCCACTGACATGACCACTGCCGTCACAGCCAGGCGTGGGGCAGCTGCAAAGGGAAAGAGGCGGTTACACGGGGGCCACGCTGCTGCGGGGGGACCGAGCGCTTCGGGAGCGTGGCGGGAGGGCACACAGAGAGAAGGGGGAGCGATGGGGGTGATTTTTATTAGCATGCCCTCCCTGAGAGCGGCAGGGCAGGAGCAAAGCCGCCGGGGAGCCCCAGAGGGCATCTGCCCGAGAGCAGGCATGGATTTTCTTAGTTGCGAATGGGGACACATTTTGCCCACAGAGCACTGACCTGAAGAGCTCTTGTATGGCTGGTTCCACGGGAACTGCAGAGAGAGGGGAAACGGAGTTATTGTCTATCACACATCCCCACTCCCCAGAACGCTCTCGGGAGGGTGGGGTTGGGACAGGGGTCCACACGGACCGTGCGCACGGCTCCGCAGGCCGAAGGGGCCCAAGCCGGGCTTCCGGGGGCTTGGGGACACGCAGACGTACCTCGAACCCCTTTGGACCGTGTACGATGACGCTTCTCCTCGGCGTCCACCTCCATCTGTGGATAGATGAGCAGGTGGTCAGTGTGCGGCTCCCGCCCGCGAAGGCCCCGGTATTTTAGGGGGGGGAGCCCTCTAGGAGAGGCACGTGGGGAGGGAAGCATCAGGCAAGCTGTGTTACTTAAAACAAAAACAAAAACAAAGCAGACCTCCACCTTGCAGGGACTGCTTCGTCCCGAGGCCCCACCCCGAGTACCAGGCCGACTCTGAGGGAGCTCAGGGGCAGATCCTTCACTCTTTTCAGAGATGGATCAGGATAGGTCTGGGCTAATTCTGAGCTGCCTCATTTGTACCAAAGACATAAGAGAAGACATTATGTGTGCAGGAAGGCACATGCCTGCATTCTGGACCACAGAGTGTAATCCGATGACAACATTAAGAAGAGGAAGCGGGAGCAGGAGAATGTGTTCGATCTGGGGTCTGGACTCCGTTACTTCGTTTCGGATACGATCGCAGCCGACTTAGGTCTGATCCCGGGACACAGACCCTCTGCTCAGAAGAAGAGACACATCTCACACTTTGGAGATGACGAAGCATCCTCCTGTACTGCCTTCTTTGGTCCTCACAGTTCTGTAAGAGAGGTCTCTCCGTCACACTGATTTTCTAGATGCGACTTGCTCAAGGTCCTCCAGGTAGGATTTCTGGTCCGGGGCCCTGAAACGCCGCCAGCCAGCTCACACATCGTCCTTAAGCCAAGGGACCCCGCCCGGACCGGTGAGCATGGGGCGTGCACTGGCACACACGTATTTGCACACGTGTGAGTAACTTACACGCCGCAAGCCTGCGCAGGAGGAGAACTTCGCTCAACACAACACAGGGGCTGGGAGAGAAGAGCTGTAAGGATCACAAGGACAGGAGTCATGCCATCCAAGGCACCCCGAAGCAGAAGGCAGGGCACCCCAAAATGTCTTCTATGCACTGTCACGTCCCCCACAAGTTGGGACGAGGGGGTCATGCTGGGGTGCAGAAAGGTCCTGAGGTGCACAGGGCTCCGTCAGACTCCCGTGAGGCACAGAACGGGGCAGATCTGCTCTAAAGTGACCTGCTCGCGAGGTCCGGTCCTCCATGCGGGCGACACTAAGGCGTCCTACGCTAACCTGCCGGCCCCCGCTGGGGCGTTGCGACCGCCGGGCCCGCATGTCTTCATACTGCCTGCTGAGACCGGCAGCAGCAACGGAAAAAATACTCCTAATACAAAACACGGTTCATTTAATGAGCGTCCTAGCTTTTAACGGGAGATACATGTGCAGACTTGGGTTGTGCCGGATTCCATAAAGTAGGAATTTGAGGAAAGGAGGAGCCAGGGTGAGGTGGGTCACTGAGGAAAGTCTTCACCAGGAAAGTTGTGGGATTTCAGAGTCGGCTGCTGATAAAGGGAAGGTTGTATCTCAGCTTGTGGAGACCGTGAAGCTGAGCTTCTGCAGGAACTAGGGAGGGCATCTGTGTCCTGGGCGCGGCAGGGCAGGCCAGGGAGGCGGTCCAAGCCAGGAGGGGCAGGCTTCGGGTGCGGTGCGGGCCTGGGCCTGGGGGACAGGGCGGAAGGGGCGCTCTGGGGCCTGGAGGACCTGGGAGGGGCCCCTGGTGACCCCGCGGATGCTCCGGAGCACGGGGCCTGGCAGGTGCCCACAAGTGTATTTTAGAAAGAAATCAGTCAGTGACAGTTGGAGAGCAGGTGTGGGGAGCAGGAGCGGGTGGGAGGGAAGCAGAGATTTGAGAAGGAGCGCTGCGCCCGCTCACTCCGGGAACGCAGGCCTCCAGGGAAGAGAGACGGAGGAAGAAGCACTTAAGAAGTAGTTCAGGGAAAATCAGCGTGCCGCAGCGGCTCGGCGGCCCCTCTTCGGGCACCTGCGCCTCCTCTGCTGCTTGCACACGGCGGGCTCGGGCCGGAACCCCGCGGGCGGGCAGGGCTTGACGCCGCACATCCACGGCAGCCTGGGTAGCGCGTCGGTGCCCCACACGGAACCTTCCCCCACACCGCGAGACCACAGCGAGGAGACTGGGCCCACGCCGCACGAGCCAACATGCGCTCGCGTTCAGGAAGGTGACGGCGAGCAGAGTGTCACATCCCGCCACCCGCACACCCGTCACAGGACGCAGAGATAATGGGGCGAAATCCTCTTCTTTAAGGAACTCAACACAGTGCTAACTTGCAGCTGGAGGAGATGACTGGGGGCCGCCGGAGCTCTGGTGCTCGGCATCGGACCCATTCTGGGAGACAGAGAGGGCCTTCCTGGCGGGGGGTGGAGTTTGAGCTGAGATTTCAAGGCTGATTGCAGGTTTGAGGTTTAAAGTGGGGGGGCATGCTCCCATCAGAGGGAAATGGACGGGCAAAGGCCCTGGGGCTTGCAGGCCTGGTGCCTTCCAGGGCTCCGAGGCGGGCAGGGCTCAGGGTTGGCTGGGGCCTTCCTCACAGGCTGCAGGGCCCTCAGTCCCTTCCAGGAGCATCATGAGCCCGTCACCCTGTGGGCCCTGTCCCTCATGTTGCCACGGCCTCTGATGGCAAACGTGCCTCTGGGCCTGCACTGGCCGCAAGTCAGGACGCCCTTGTCAGCACGGGGCTGCGGCGGCCACCCCTCTGCGGAAGGACTTGGCCTCCTTTCCTAACTGCTACATGGTTGCATAAGAATTCGTTTTTATGTTTAGATTTTTAATCCACTTTCATACATATGGAAGGACAATTGTATTTCCTTCCGGATACATTTACTTGGGCCGCTAAATCACTCCTTAAATAAAGAGCTCTTCCCCCGGCGCCCTGCGGCGCCCTCCCTGCGTGAGCCAGTCTGCTGAGCGGCGCTCCAGCCAGTCCTGCCCTGTTGCTTCGACGCTCACCCTGCGCGATGTTTCAGGCTCTGGAATGTGTTGTGCTGTCTGTGTGGGTCCCTGCTGATTCATAAAACAGTCCCGCAAAGCATCGGACATACAGGAGACACTCAGCAATCGGGGTTCTCTTTTCTTTGTCCTTCTGTGAAGGAGCCCCAAGCTGAAGAGCTCAAAGCATTTTTGGTTTTGTGTTGACTCAGCTATCTGGAGGTGCGCGGGTGTTGGCAAGGTTCGGATGAAGCATGGAGGGTGGAGGTCGTCCCCCGGGGCTCGGGCAGCGTTTCCATCTCTAACGTTTACACCTACAAGGGTGGAGGTCGTCCCCCGGGGCTCGGGCAGCGTTTCCATCTCTAACGTTTACACCTACAAGGGTGGGGTCGAAGGCGGTCCACACTCTGCCTCTTCGGGGACCCCAGGCCTGCCCCCCAGCCCCGAAGGTGGGCTTCTGCGCTCCCGCGGCTTCCCCCTGCTGGCGGCTGCCGTGGACACACCCGTGAACTGTGGTCGAGAGTCTGTTCTTCGGGGGCCCTGAGACCCATGGCAGGAGCTCCGCGGGGGACAGTGTGACTCTACGAACAAGTTCGCTCTCCCCTGGGGCTAGAAACTGCGGACCCCACTGTCACGGCTCGGGTCCTGACCCTGCGCCAGGAACTCACATTTAACAGACCTACCGTCACGCCACCTCAGCCCCGTGAGCCCGGGGCTTTGACTTAGAAGCGCGAGAGCCTTCTTTAGGAACCTGAGATGGTTTTATTCCTAAAGAAGTCTGCAATGTAAGACATTTACTTTAGAACCAACAAGCAATCAAACGGACTTACTAAAGGGAGCACGAGCTGATTATTTTATAATACGTAAAGTCGACACTTGGAATCAGGACTGAGTTTATTATTTCCTCCGTCCCCCGCCGGCCCCCCAAGTACACACTTTCTTCAGGTTGAGGCCGTATGAAGACTGCAGAATAAGTGCCTCATAAACGCATACACGCGTTAAAGTTCCCTGTGCTCTCGGAGGCTGTAGGCCACAGCAGCGAGCCCTGGCGAGGGGCGCCGGGCGTCCCAGCTCTGGGGGAGCCCACGACCGCTCCCCGCACTCTGTGCACTCGCAGCCTGCTCCTTCCGGCGGGGCAGGGCTGGGGGAGCGGGGGTCTCCGTGGTGTAGGGCTCAGACTGGACAGCTCTCTCCCCCAGGGCTGCCCCTCAATGATTCAGGAAGCAATTACCCGTTTCGTCAATTAGCCAGACCCTGTCACCTCCTGCGGCCTGAGGCGTGGGGTCCTTTCCCTGCTCGTTAGCATAGCACCATCGGGAGGCCTGGGCTGCGCGGGCAGGAAGGGCAGTTCATCGACCAAGAGGTGTGACTCAGGAGGAAGGCTGGACAAGGAATGACAGAGAGAAGCCAGCGCCCCTGGCCAGGGCAAGCGCACGGATCCAACTGTGTGCCCCGTGTTTGCGGCCCGTACTTCGTCCTCGGAACTACCGTCCCCTGGGTCAGCAAGGCCTGGCCCTCTCACGATGGACACTGCCTCCCCCATGTCCCCACCCAGGCTCCTAAAAACCCATCTGTAAAGACCGGCAAGAGTAGGTCTATGTCATTGTCATCCTCGAGTTGCCTTTAGAGGAGGGACTACAGCCATTAAAGGTTGGTTCCCCAAGACGACAAAGGCTTCTGGTGTCCTGTGAGTTGAGTGGACGGGTTTCTGCCCAGTGTTTACACGCCGTGACAGGATGGCGTCACTGTTTCCGTGCTAGCTGCCCACCTCACAGGACGGAAATGAGGAAAGAGGGGGCAAGGGAAACAGGTGGAAAGGCCTTGGAGCATCTTTTCCTTCCCGAACTTCCTCAGTGAAGACTGGTAACGAGTGAAGCCATCCTCCGCAGAAGACGACCCAGGCCCCAGCCAGGAGGCCTCGTCCCCCAACTGCCCCACACACGTGTGCCCCATGAGCGGGAGCTTGGCGCCAGCGGGCCAGGAGAGAGGGAACGGCAATAGGACTGCCGTGAGCAGGAGAGCGGGGCCCATGGCGCAGAGTGTGGCCCGGCGCGCGGGGCGGGACGCAGGGTCATAGAAATGAGCATATCTCAAGCTCATTTGACTGAGATTTGGGGACTAATTATGGTGTGAACGTGTCAGTAGGTCTAAGTAGGTGGCATACAAAAAATTCAGAAAGTCATTGCCAAAACACGTTCCCATAAAACCCGGTTGCTGCAGGAATGGAGCAGGGAGGCAGAGCCTCGCTGTGCTGGCGGGTCCCTGCCATCAGGCCCCAGAAGAGCAGGCGCTCATGTACAATGGCAGCTCGAGGGGTTTGCTGGTTTTTTAATTTTATTCATTTATTTGACAGAGAGAGAGATCATAAGCAGGCAGAGAGGCAGCAGAGAGAGAGGAGGAAGCAAGCTCCCTGCTGAGCAGACAGCCCGACACAGGCCTCGATCCCAGGACCCTGAGATCATGACCTGAGCCGAAGGCAGAGGCTATAACCCACTGAGCCACCCAGGCGCCCAGCAGGTCAAGTTTTGATCGTAAAGTGCCATACTGTCCTCGGACTCCTGTCCCCAGTGCTGGCCTCTGCTAGTTGGTGCCCAGCAGGCTGGGAGCAGCAGCTGGTGGTGTGAATGCTCAGCCGTGAGGCGGGGAAACGCGGAGCCCGGGGGGCAAGTGGGGGCATGTATGACGGCCCGCATTTTGCTTTGGTCTTGAGAGAACTCTGGGACAGCCCCCAGTCTGCACGCAGGGCACACCCCGGCCACAGAGGTGGACGCCGCCTGAGTGCTGGGGGGGGGCACATTTTCAAAAGAAAAATTACAGGTTCGTGGCCTGACAAGCAACATCCACGTCGTGTCCTAGAGGGACAGCAGCAGTCTGGGAGGCAAGGCTTCCCAGCCAAATCCCTGCGCCTTCCGGGACATCTGGAGACTTCTCTGGCACAGCGAGCTAGGGTAGCTCCAATCAGAGCAGCCTTGGAAACTTGGGGTGTCCACCTGCTCTCAGGTCTCAAAACTGGCACCCTGGGTGACGTTATCAGGAAACCCGGCCGGAAACCCTCCGAGGCGGTACAGACCCTAATCCACATCTGCACCTAGTTTGGGACTTAGCATGTGAAAAGGACACAACAGGGCTGCCTGTGGGGCACTTGATTTTGGCTCAGGGACTGATCTCGGGGTGGTGACCCTGCGTAGCAGGGAGTCTGCTTGAGGTTGTCTCCCTCTCCCTCTGCACGTCCCCACTCTCACTCTTTCTCCTCTCTCAAATAAATAAATCTTTAAAAATAATAAAAAAATAAAAGTGATGCAACAAATCCTAAGCAAAATCCCAAGAAACGAGCAATCATTGCCATGATGATTGAAAATAAAAACGTCCGTAAACAGGAGCTCTTGAGGGGAAATGTGTCATCTCGGCACAGGAATTGAGAGAGCAAGGTGAGGGGTGCTGTGAATTAGGGTGCCTGCCCAGAGGGCCCTGTGCCGACCCCGAGCATCGTGGATGAACCTGCCCGTGTGTTGGGGGGACGGGGCCTGGCCTGATGGGGGCGAGAGAGCAGGAAAGGAGGCCACGAGAAAGAGCAGATCTCCTCGAGGCTCGCACACACGTGGCCGAAAGGCCTGTGGGCTGCAGTGGACAGCCGTATTGTGGGAAGACCAGTGAATCAATGAAGGAAGGAAGGGACTGCAGGGAGCTGACGCCTTGTTTGGTCAGCTCCACTGTTAATTACTGTTCATTAATAATTTGATTACAGTTTTAAAACTTCTGTAGTACAAACATAGAGCTGAGCAGAGAACTATCTATCCCCCCACGCAGGCTGGAGACACCTCTGCTTCTCCGCAAGCTGCAGGGCATTGGGGGGCTGCAGCGCGTCCACGGGAGGTCTGGGTGCACCTCACTGCCCTGCACGCGGGGGGCAGCAGCGC
>PITA01008541.1:0-83635 GCA_004023965.1 Spilogale gracilis | reverse complement strand
TCCTTATATTTATTCTGACACAGAAGTTAACAGCATGTGCTCCAGAGTCCAGCTGTGAGAGTTAAAATCTCATCAACTCCACTTACAAGCTTTGGGACCTGGAGGGAATCTACTCCCTGTGTCTCAGTTTTCTCTACTTTAGAGTGTATGTGTACATAGTACCTGCCTTATAGATTTGTTGTATTAAGAAAGTAATGTCTATAAATTACTTTGCCTAGTGTTTAGATGCTCAGTAACAAGTACTTTAAACACATCCCACCTCTCTCTCTGAATTCTAGTTTCCTTGAACTGACAGCCTCGTAATCCTTCCTAGGTCCCCTGATGAGGCCTGGATAATATGACTTTCTAGTGTCTTTACTCTGGTTAGGAGCATCTTTAAAAGCACTGGGACTCAATGAGCAATACTGAAAATCATGTGAATTAGCCACTTGATTTAGAATCTGTTATACTGCCGTTCATTTCTGGGGATATAATATATTTATTTCTGAGCAGGATACTTAATAACACCACCCACCTCTTACTGAGTGCTGAACATGTGCTGGACTGTGTGCTATTAGGGCCCCAGGTATGTCGCTAATACTAGTAATGATCCTGAATACTGATGTTGCTATACTGATCCCCCCGCGATCCACGGGGGACACATTCCAAGATAACAGGGGATGCCTGAAATGGTGACTATTACCAAACCCTCTCTGTATCATATTTTTTCCTATACATACATACATATATACAAATGATAATGTTTAATTTATAAAGTAAGCACAGTGAGAGATTAAAAATAACTAATAATCAAAGTGATCAATTAGAACAATATTGAAATAAGACTTCTGTGAATGTGGCCTGTCTCTCTTAAAATACCTTACTTGACTGTACTTACCCTTCCTGTGATGATGTGAAACGATAAAATTCCTGCGTGATGAGACGGAGTGAGGTGACTGACAGAGCCACTGCAACACAGTTTTGGGTTACTATCGACCTTCTGACCATATGTCCGAAGGCGAATCACCTGCTTCTGGATTGCTGTTGACCATGGCTAAGTGAGACCCCTGATAAGGGAGGACTACTGTATCATCTTTTTTTTTACAACTGAGCCTAAACGGAGGCTCAGCAACGTTAAGTAACTGACCCAAGGTCTCAAGAAAGGTTCATAAATAGCAAGGATAGAATTTAACATCAGGCCCCCCTGACCCCAACATTTTTTTGCTCCTTGCTGTCACCACTCCTGATATTAGAGTGAATTGCTAATTTAGGTGCTGCCTGGAATGTTTGATATTTAAGTGGAAAACTCTGAAGTTCCTGGCCCCTGGTGAATACTGACAATATGATGTCCGGACAGTAAGACTTGAGCAACTTCACTCCTCTTTGCATCCTACCCGTTTTCCTTCCCAGTCATTCTTGCTTCTTCTTTCTACCAGAGAATAGATGATGAAATGAAATGAAAAAAGTGAGGAGAAAGGGGCACCTGGGTGGCTCAGTTGGTTAAGCCACTGCCTTCGGCTCAGGTCATGATCCCGGAGATCCCGGATCGAGCCCCACATCGGGCTCCCTGCTCGGCAGGAAGCCTGCTTCTCCCTCTCTCACTCCCCCTGCTTGTGTTCCCTCTCTGGCTGTGTTTCTCTCTGTCAAATAAATAAAATCTTAAAAAAAAAAATGAGGAGAAAGTTCTGCTTTACATATCGAGGTAGAAATTAGCTGTGTGTCATCTATTAGAAAGATTTGGAAATGATTCTCTAAGAATTAAGAACCCTTACCTGAATAAACAGCACTTGTAGAATTAGAATCCTGTATACATTTGTATCTAGTTCCTGAAAAACTACAGTATAAAGCAAAAGTCATGCAAGTTTGTTAAAGAAAAGAAGGATGTTGTGTGGGAGGAGGAATTCCCATTTGCAACGCTTAATGTAAAGCCAGTTATAATATGAAATTAAGATAAATTCAGCCTTAACTCATCCAGATAATTAGATAAATAGAATTTGTATTCAATAAGGCCTAATTAGCATATTTCTGTATCACAATTTTGAACAAAAATAAAGAAGTTTACGATCCACTTTCTTTCCATACGGGCCTGGGGTCGTGACATAAAATTTCATCTCAAGTACAACTCATCTTCTACAACTTCCCAAATAATTATTTCTGTATTCCTTGTCTGACAGCACACACAATGTCACCCTTGAACCTTGTGAGTGGGAGTGAGACAACTCAGCAGTCACCTGGGCCTGAACTTCAAGCTGCCCCTCCCCCACTGGGCACTGGAATGCATTTGTCTTACTATCCTCCCTTTTGACTTCTTCCTTTGTTCTGTTTGCCTATTTACTACAGTTGTGATGTTATCCGGGTGTATTGTAGCTATAATTCCTGTTACCTTGCTTTGAGACTTTACTAGAGTAAAATTAAAAAAAAAAAAAAGAGTAAGGTAATAGATACTGTGATAAGTTTTGGCTTGAGCTCTGGGTATCTCCAGCATGTCAGGTTTCCCATGGTAGTTAAGAAGCTGGATTGCAATCCTAAGCAGAAAGAATAATCAAGTTGAATCACCTCGTTTCTTGGATTTCTCAGACCATGGTATACTCATGGAAATGAGCAAATACTGGAGAATTCTATATGTTCCAGATGAGTCTATTGGGAGCTACTCCTATTCAATATGGCCAACTGTGTCCAAGTTTGGAGAGACAATTGAGATGATTTCCAAATATATGCAATGTTAATACACCGTGAAAAGTATGGAATAGTAATACACGTTTCCAATTTAATAGTCTTTGAACTAAACAAAATAATTGAAAACTTAAAGATGAAAGTTTATGTTTTTAATATTAAAGAATTTTAGATTTAATAAGAAATGAACGCCATCAGGGTTTGGGCAAGAAAATGCTCTGCGCAAACATCACTGCAGCCTCGTCTTACTTTTTCCAAACCATGTCAGAAGTGTAGCTGTTAGTAGCATCATTACAATTTTTCTTTTGGAGCTTTTTATAAGTTTACTTGATCTTGGGCCTGGCTGGATGTTTGTATGTGTTTGCTTCTCTGCAAATGAGCATACTTCTGGGCATAGCTGCGGGAGGAAGGGCCTCCAGGAGCACGGGCCACACCTGGATCAACCTCTAGCTAGCGTGCATTATACATAAGCACGAGGCAGCAGGGAGCAGGGTAAATATTGCTTGAAATGTTGCAGAGAAGCATAGTCATTTATACTGTGACCTCAAAGGATTCTTACTCTGTAAGAGTTGACTATAGGCCCCAGTTAGAAGATGTCAAAAACAGCTATTCACACATCCTTGTGAAATAAAACAAATTTATACTCACACAGAGCGGTAACGATTATAAAGGGCCATGCAGACTGCAATTTACCCAGCTAGATAGTTTTGATTGAAAACGGAAATTTCAACAGAAATCAACAGAATGTTGATTTAAAAAAAAAAATTCACATATTGTTCCCCATTCCTTCTAAACATAGTTTTAAGCTCTAAAGTCGATGCAAGTGTCTGTCTACACAACGTACATCACTTAGCCACTTAGGGCCCAGAGGGATGTGGGTGGATCTGGCAACTTCTAGGGAAAATTCCCTGAGAGGAAACGCAGTGCAGCAGCACATCATTCTTCTCTGTGTCTTTCGCAATTTTTTTTTTTTTTTTAATGACACAAGTTTTAAGCTTTTCCTGGTAACAGCTCTTGAATTCATTTGCGAAAAGTTGCTGCAGGATTCCAGAAAAAGCAGATAGTCACAATTGAACACTTGCGGGAGAAAACAATGCCCAGTACCCCAGCGGGGTTGTTATTTTGCCCAAGTGTGAAGCCGTCTTTGATTTCACTTCACCAAGTCTCCCTGAGAATGCGTGCGAGGTTAGAACGTATTGCTTCTAGAGGAGGGAGGTAACATCGTTTTGAAAAACATGCAAACAGAGTCATGTGTGCCTAGGAGAACGGCTGCATTTACTACCTACTGGGAATGAGTTTCTGTTTCCAAACTCTGCATGACTTGCTGTGTGCTGAACTGAGAATATTGGAGTCCAGAGCCGAAGTACTTGATTTCTTCAGGTTGTATCTGTATTCCTACATCCCTGATTGCCAGCTACAGATGTGTGTGTGGGGGAAATGCCCACAGAATGAAATATGTAGA
Source organism: Spilogale gracilis (assembly GCA_004023965.1). Lineage (NCBI taxonomy): Eukaryota > Metazoa > Chordata > Mammalia > Carnivora > Mephitidae > Spilogale > Spilogale gracilis. The sequence continues at coordinate 79,521 of PITA01008541.1, read as the reverse complement.
CAGAATGAAGGAGGAAGGGAGCAAAATAAAATACTGACATGTAAAAAAAAAAATCAATAAGAATTAAACCTCTTGGTAATAGTTGTCTAACAACCTTATGTATTGAATGGCAGAAAGATTAGCAACCTAACAATTGAAAACAGAATCCACATTCTTTTTCCCTTAAGGGAAATGAACTTGGGATGCCACATACGTTCTCTGTTCTGAAATGGAGATATTTATTTCTCAGATCGAATTAACTTAAACTTTTAAAAATATTACATTTGGCATTGTAGGATTCAGTGTTTTCTTCACGTGCTTTTTATTTTCCTGAAGGTTAATATTTTCCCCTGCCAACCTTCGAATTCAAATGCGTGTTCTCATGGCTTTGGAGTTTCTGTTTGCATCATTAGTAAGAAATCCCTTTTAAAACGGGCGAATTAATTTGGAAGAATTAGGTTAACAAGTCATATCTGAAGTGAGCTGGTTTACGTTGTGGTTTGTGGTGAGTTTATGGAGGTTTTGCAAAAAAACTCCAAGTGCTGAAAGCAAACCTTTCTCAGACCGTAGTGCCTTTCTGTACTAAGCACAGAATTTCCTTTTGTGGTCTGAGGTGACGTGGCTTTGGATAATAAATATCTGTAAAAAGATTTCCTGAGGTTGGCTGCAATACATCACTGATTCTTGAAGCAGCTGCTTCCCCAGCTTTCAAATGGAATTTGAAGCCTTTTCAACACACACACACACACACACACACACACACACACACACACGTATATCTGTACATTAAAGTAACATCACTTCGTAATCATGTCCTAACAGATAATAATTATCTAATCCCCTATTAGTTCTAACACTCCACACTGCTTTTTGGTTTGTGGGCCAAGAAATCATGCATCATCGTTTTGTATTTCTTTCTTTATCTTTTCATTATCTTGGGTCTCCAACTTTTAGACCAGGAAAATACAGCCTTGTGGCTCCTCAGTTATCAGAGTCCCGTTAGAAGCAGGAGGCAGCCCATTTACCTTGAAAAATAAAATAAGAAACCCGTCGTCTCCCTTCCTATATGCTCTTTCTGATGATGACTAACCCCCCCCCCATCTCCCCCCGCCAACCTGTTCTCCAAACTCGGCTTATCAGAGCGTGAATTCTCTTTTTGTCACAGATCCAGTAACTAATCAGGAGAGGTGGATTTTTTTGTAACGAGGTGAGGTAAAATATTCCAAAGCCTAAGGCTCCCATTGCCATTGACCTCTAAGGCATGTTGCAGCAAAAAAGTTAATTCACTTTGCACGTGTTGCAAAGCAACAGGTGGCGGACAACCACGGGGGGCTGCCCGCATTCCTCCGCTCGCAAACGCAGGGGCCCTGGTATTCTGGGATTTACACTGCCTCCTCCCAGGTCCTGACTGACGAGCTAATCGGTGTGCTGGGAAGCACTGAGCTATTGATTACACTGTAACAGAACACTACCCGTCAATGAAACTGCAATGAAATGCTTCAGCGCCGAAGAAAGGAAGGCCATTGGACTGTAGGGCAACTGGAAGAAATTTGCTTGTAGGTAGTGCGGCAGAAATGAAAAGGCTCTCAGGAGCAGGGCCTTGAAAAGCCAGGTTATTAAAAAAGCCACAAAGCCGGAGTCTGGCTGAGTGGAGAAAAATAGTTATGGCTCAGCTAGGCGTAGCTAAAAAGGAGAAAGGAGGAGGGGTACAGCTTTCAAAATTGCGTTAATCTCTCGAGTGCTTAATTTCTTTTCTTTTATGGCAGCTTGTAGTATAGCAACAAGTATTCGAGCAGTTAATAATTTTAAACAGTTTAGCTTTCCTTAGGCAATATATCTTTAGCCTTAATTAAAATTTTATTTTAGTCGGAAAAATATTAAAATGACATTATGATCCATCCTCTATGATGGTATGAATATTTTATTATACAAACTATTATTAAGCAGCTGCTGACATGTTCTCTCTTGAGTTCCACTTCAGTTGTTTAGAATGCATCCACTATTTCTTAATAATGCCTCATCAGCTTCCCCCTGAAATACTGGAAAGTGCCATATTAATTAGAAACAGAGGCCAAATGCTTATGATTTTTTTAAGTAAATCGAGAGGAGATGCATAAGGAAAAGCTAGGTGTTGGACCGTTGCATAATTCACTGAGAAGGTGAGACTTTCGACAGAAATAGTATTTGTGTAAGGTCAAGTATTCATCACAAGCCACCACACAAATTGCACTTGGCTACCCTCGTTACATGTTTTACACAGGTGAAAAAATTAAAAAAGAAGAAGACATCTTCCACCATCACCAAAGCCAAAGAAGAAATATGGAAACCGGGACTGATTTGTTTGTAACCTTTTATAACCTTTTTCCTGCCTGTTATCAAGTAGTGTGTGCGTGTGGCTCTGGATCTGGGGGTATTCAAAGAGTTAAGCAATTGGGTCTCATCAGTGTATGGAATTTTAATGACAAAAAAAAAAATCTCTGGAAATTACCTCCGACCTCAAACTAGACAGGAAATAACCATCAATTTTCATCTGTATTTCCGTCTTTCATCTCTGCGGCTCATGCCTACCACGATGGCATTGAAGTGCTCCTTCAAACTAATTAGATTAATTTCAATTTCCATTGTGTGTTAGAAGGACACACTTATCATCTCCCTCCCCACTGAAGCCAATAATTGATTGGATCGTGACAGGTTGATAAAATCCTCCTACAGCCAAGATGAAGGAAGGCCTGGCTGGAGGGCGTCACTGAGATTCATTTTTGAGGCTGGAATTGTTTATTGTGCTTGTGACTTTGAGGATGGAGTCCTTCATTCTTTGGCATCTTCTCTCTGCAAAGAACTTGCTGCACTGTGCCTTCTACATAGAGCTGGTGTATGCTTGTGTCAGTGGGTGACAAGGGATGGGAAGAATGAGGGTAGAACAGATGTGTGTGTGTAAGGAAATGCAGCACACAGGGGCATAGACATGAACCCAGAGTGAGCAGGTGTGGGCTTAAGTTCCAATCCTGCCACTAACCAGCTGTGCACCTTGAGAGATGTACTTACCCTCAAAAGGATGCGATTTTATGATCTACAAAATGGAGAGGGAGGATTTATTCAATTAATATTTATAGAACATCTACCATAGAGCATGAAGTCTGGAAGATTCTGAGGATTCAAAAGTCAGCCCAGAGAGGTGGCACATACCCTTCACAGAGCTTTGAATCCATCAGGAGAGAAAGACGTTAATCAGATGTTCACAGCGATGCAGCAAAATTGCAACATCCAGACCTAGATGGCAATTTGAGAGCATGGGGATAGATAGCTGACCCTTCAGGGAGGAAGTAAGTCTTGAGTTGAGATCTGATGAATTACTGTCCCACTAGAGCAAACGGAATGTGCAGGGGAGAAGCAAGGGAGGTGCCCAGGATTGGAAGATGCACCGCAAAGGAGTGAGGGCAGTGAGATAAGGTTGCAGACGTACAGGGCAAGAGGATGGGATACCATCAGATCTGAGCTGGAAACCATATTTGTGGGAACTTGGAGGAGAAGACCAAGAGTGGAAACAGGTCAAGCAGGTAGGTAGTTCTTATAGTTGACCAGTCAAGACTTGACAGCTGCCCACACGTGATGGACAAAATGAAGACATATTGAGGAGACAGCATTGGCAGCACATGGTGATGAGTTAGGCTTAAAATTTAATGAGAACACGTCCTCAAGAATGGGCCCTCAGATGGAATGATCCGTTGGATGGCAAGATCATTGGTAGACTTGGAACACTGCAAAGGGACCAGATTTGCAGGAAATGATCATGGATTTTGTTCAGAACACAAACAGGAGTTTGAGGGGGAATTTGACTCATCGAATAGGATGGTGAGATGACCCCTAAAATCTTGTCACTTGCAGAATTCTACGATGCTCTGAGATGGATCTGTTATAGAGGATTGTGTCCTAGACCTCACTGGGAGGGTGGCACGAGGCAGTGGAAATGCCATCAGCCTTTTTCACAGATGGGGCCTCAATGTCAAGTAGGCTCTTTGTTGGCTGAGTAACATGAATTAACATCCCCGTCAATTTCCTGTTATCAATTAGGGCAATGGCATCCCTTTCAAGGGTGAGGTGAGCATTAGAAATACAGTGGGCATCATGTCTAGCTTCGTATCAGACACAAAGAGGGGCTAGACTTTTTTTTTAACCCCAATCCAAGGTTTGTTGTGATGAGGTCTCGGTCCATAATTGTCCTGTATCCAAAAAACCCCCACATTTTATTCCAGACTAAAAGCCCTGCATATAAAATCCACTTGATAATTGATTATTTGTAGGTAAGAGGAACTATTGCTTGGGGGCCGAGCTGTACTTCATCCCAGGCTCTTCTGCCCCACGTATGGGGCTCAATGGAGTGGAGTCACAGCACAGGCTTCCTCAGAGAAGATTCTTGGGTTGAATTTGCTCTTATGAAACTTCTTTTTTGGCAGTAACACACAAGCAAGTTATGTTTTCCTGTGGGTCCTTAGGAAACGTAGTTTCTGGCCACTGGCTGCGGTGCCACACACACGCCCCCCCCCCCATACATTGGAACATATGTCCCCAAGCCAATGGGACAGAATGCTAGTGCTCTAGGAGGAAACTTGCTTCTGTCTTTGTGTGTAGAGTAGATGTGTGTCTGTGTGTGAACATTCAAAATCTGGGCACCTTTATTATAACTTAAACATCATTGAGAGTCTCCTTCATAGCTTCTACTTTAGTCATCTCATCAAACTTCCTCTGGCCCCGTCCATCCTGGCCTGGAGACTGAGAGGTCACCTGCACCCTCCTCCCCGCCCCCCCCAAATGAAGCCAAGATCAAGTCTTCCCTTTTAAACCTCTCTTTGAAAAAAAAAATGCAAGGGAATTTTGAGAGGTTTGAGGATTCCTTGAAACTTATTTCCCTAGTACTACACAAAGCTGGGCTGATTATTTCAGCACTTTGAAAAGCTTTTTGACTTTCTATTTTCTAATATAGGAGAATAAAAAGGTTCTGCCCTCTGCCAAACTTCCTTCTTCCCCCAAACATTCTGAACTGCCCACATTTCAGTTCTAATTTGTTATTATATCCAAATGCCACACGTGCCTTGTTCATTTAAAAAGAAATCCTATTTAAAAGGAAACTCTATTTTCTTCCAGGCACTTAAAAACTTATTAGCTATCTCTCCCCCTTTTTCTCCCCAAGTTTACTTACTTGTTAGCAAATTGGATTAGTTTCATCAATTAAAAGAGCTGCGGTCATGGACACAAAGCTAACGATTGTCATAGATACTTGCTTAGCACTGCAAAACTTGCAAGTTTTCATGCAAAGGATTTTAAAAATTGGGAGAAATTAGTCTGGATCATAAACATTAACTCTTGCTCACAGGGCTTGAAACCCAACCTTGGGTCATCCACCTTCTGATAGGTTAGCCATCTAAATATTTGAAGTTTTATGGGAAGACAGAGAATACAGGCAGCTTTGTAAAGCAAGGAATGAATTTCCCTTTCAATTGAGCAAGTACTTATTGAGCACACAAATGATCAATAAGCTGCTGGATCTATTAAAATGATCGAATCCCACCTTCAGAGAGTTTTGCCTTTTTTCCCCACTGCTTTCCAGTGAGGTAAGAATGTGCTTATGTGAATAATGGGCAGTTGAAAATATGCCAGCTTCATTCATGTGGAAAAATTAAATTTGATATTGAATTGAAGTTATTTAATGCATACAAATAGAGTTTTCTACATTTTTAAATGATGTTTTCATGCCTATTACAGCTAACGCATGATTTTGTATATTACTGGGGCACAGGGAAAGAGTGAATAAGGAACTTTGTTAGCCAATTATTTCAATATACTTTCCTACCAGAAGTTTTGCGGAATCCACCTGATTTCTGATTTCTACCTTTACCGGCCAGGTAGAGCTGTGCCCAGGATCAGCAGTGGGGAAGGCCGAGGGGGACCGAGGGAATAAGGACCTACTGGGAATTATTCCCTGAATAATAATGGGACCTAGAAACATGGGCTGAAGAAGAAATGGAATCTGGCTACTGAGCCAACAAAGTCTTCTGAGGATTCTGTTTTGATGGAGAAGTGAGGACTTATGTCAACATTTGGAATTCTGCACTACTTGGGGAATAAATCCACCCTTCCAAGTGCTATATATGTGTTCTATCAGCACCAACAAGCAAAGAAAGAAATATTTGATAACACTCACATTTACTATAGTTACAAACTTTTCCCGCTGGAATTTACCCGAGTCTTTTTCTCCATCTGCCACTTTTTTTGGCTTCATAAAACACAACTGCTTCTGGGTCTCTTGTTTCTTGGTTTGTCTCATTTTTTTTCCCCTCAACTCGAATATTTCTTTGTTCTCACGAGTGCCCTTCTATTCTCTTTCTGGAATTACTCACTTCCTTACCTACAACCCTTGGAACTGACTGTCCATATACCTTCTACCAGGCAAATCTCTCTACCTTTTCCATTCCTACAAAAAGAAAAACAAAACCAGCACAAACTTTTTATCCTGGCTTCAGTTCTCACGTTCAACATCTCAGTTATTTGTAACCTGTCTTGGTTCATAATTCCTTGTGGTCACTTCGCCACTACACCCCATAATTGTTGTGAGATGCCACAAAAATGATCTCTCCCCCATCCCCATTTCCACCACTACTTGAATTCAGGCTGTTTTCACTTCTCTGTATGATCACGTGTATTTCCTAGCTACCTTTTCCTTTTACCATCTTCTCCTCCATTTAAGTCATGTTTCAGGGACTGAATATTTGGGTGCCTCCGAAATTCACATGTTGGAGCCTGAATCCCTAATGTGGTGGTGTTAGGAGGTGAAACCCTGGGAAGGTGATTAGGTTTAGATGAGGCCCTGTGGGTAGAGCCCTCATAATGGGATTAGTACCCTAAAAAGAAAAGGAAGAGACACTAAAGCTCACGCTCTCTCTCTGACATGAGAAAGCAGCCATCTGTAAGCCAGAAACAGAGCACTCTCCCCAGGAACCCAATGGGCTGGCACCCTGACCTTGGAATTTACAGCCTCCAGAACTGTCAGAAATAAATGCTTGTTGTATAAAAACCACTCCCCCTCACCCCACCCCCGGCTGCCATCTTGTATTAAAATAACGCACTCTGAAGAAGACATTATTCTTTCAAATAATTGGCTAAAAATTCCATTACCACCACGATAGGAGATATTTGGGTATTAACTTTTGTGGCATGTTGCTTTAAAATCGGCCTCGCAGACTCCGAGATCCAAGCCTGTTCTTCCATTATCTGGTCTTCTCACCTCACCTCCGTAAGAAGGATTTCTTCACTTAGGAGCCTGGCCTCCTCACAGCCCTAATGTCCCCACAGGTGGCTAGGTTTGACTAAGTTGAACCCTTTGCATGGAACCCTTTCCCCCCTAATGAAAATGTTTCCCATCATTATGAGCTTTACATTTATGGTATTAAAAGTGTTTTTAGCTTTTGGTTGAAAACAGCCTCTTTGTCTCTATTCTACTATGTTTTCCATTAAAGTGAAAGCAATCAGCTAAGCTCACTTACCGTTCAATACCTTGCTTCAAAATGGCTGCCTTCTAGCTCCTCTCTCTAGAAGCCCAGCATGAGGTTGCCTCTGAAATCACATCATCAGTATCCCCCTTTGGAGGCAACAAGTCTTTCATGATTACGTGTGAGAAGCTAAAGGGGGGTGGTATTTAAATAGACCAGAAAGCTTGAAATATTCCAGAACAAAGCCAGAGACCCTGCATTAAATCAAGTTGTCCACACACAATGGAGAAAAGTGAGGACTTTCACTTTGGGATGAAAATCAACTTAATTAATTTAAAACCATATTCAACATCAATTATTCACCATTAGTGGTAAACTGCTGACTCAACTATTTTTTTCCTTTTTCTTTAGGACAAACAATTTGAGGCCTCCCTCCAAGACAGCCCGTGGGTCCTCGGCTCATTGTAAGCTTCAGATGAGCTGTGACACCAGAGCGGGCCTGGTCCCCAGTTGCTGTAGTGCAAACCACACCTGTCATTTGCTGTTGACAGGCATTAATAAAAACCTAATTTGAGGAAATTATGGAAAACCTACTCATTATGCAATCTGGTTTATGTTTTGGCATGTGGCAGTCATTGGCTTGATGGCCAAAAAAAAACCCCTTCATTTCCAGAACTTTATGGCCTATGTTTTAGTTGCAGACCAGCCAGAGCCCCTCGCTTCTCCCACGTGTGTTTGATCTCCTAATTGGCTCAAGACATAGCCCACAGGTTTGCTTTATGGTGCGTCAGGCCCCAGCCCGAGCCGAGGTGTGATGGACACAGAAATCCAGCATTGCCCTTCGCAGTTGTACTTGGCTATTACAAGAAACTTAATTCTGACTGTCCTTCAAGTGCATTCAGCCCAGCTACCTCCACTCTTAACTTATTCCTTATGGCCTCTGTGGACTTTCTAGTGGCATGAGCAGAACCGTTGCCCAGATTTGGGAGAACAGTTCCCATTAGCTTCGAGTTCACATGAAGAGCAGGTACAGAGTGACCTTTGCGTACCGTGTAGGTACTCTGGCCTACAGCTAATAAGGAAAACATTTGATTTTTTTTAAATTAAAGGAGACTTTCCTATTAATGGTGCCCTATCAAATTCTGTGACGACAGAACATCTTAACATTCTGTTAAGTCAGAAAGGGTTAAGAAAACCTCAAAATAATCTGGCTTTAGAGTCTGGGCTTCTTGCTTCCTAAAGCTGTGTTTGTTTGTTTTTAAATATTACACTTTAAAGAAAATAGTTGGCAATTTTGCATCTTCAGTGAAGAACTGGTTCCTCCCAGTGGCCTCTGACTGATGTCATCATAGAAGTTCCCAGATAAACAATGATAGCAAACTGTAGCCTTAAGGCTAATCAAACAGAAATGTTTCGGACAAAGGCTGCCCTGTTAGATCTGCCATATCTTTTTCTGACTTACCAAATGCTGCCCTAGTCTTTCCTTTCTTCCTCCCTCCCCTTTTACCTTGCTTCCTCTCTCCCCTGCCCACTCCTCCTCCCTCCATCCCTCCTTTCATTCCCTCCCCTCCTTTTCCCTTCCACTCTCCCCTTCTCTCTCTTTCTTTTTTTTTTGGTATCTGATTCTGATTGCTCAGAATCTTTGTCATTTGCACTGAATTTTGTTTCAATCACAAGTTTTTAAGCATCAATTGAAGTTTGAAAGCAGAAGATATTTCTCTACTAATACTACAAAATAAGACTGATTCGCTTATCCCTTCAACTCATCAGTAGCAAGTTCAGTCTAAATAGAAATACTAGAGTAAATGAAATACACAGGAGAGACAGGAAAGACTGTTTTTCTATTCTATTTTCCCAGGTTCCACCAGTGGAGATTTGTTCATAAGACTTTGTTTCTTCTAAAACTGGAGACATTACATTTCCTCTGGGAGAGGTAATACTTTTAAAACTTCTTTTATCACATTTAAATTATTGAGCATACACCAGAGAATGTTAGAGTCAAGAAAACACCATGATCTTGGTAGACTATTTCATTTTGTTAAAAAATCAACTTTGCATAAGTCTAATTTTCAAACGTACTAAGTGGGGGAACCTGGGTGGCTCAGTCAGTTAAGCAACTGCGTTCAGCTCAGGTCATGATCTCAGGGTCCTGGGATCCAGCCCCGCATCGGGCTCCCTGCTCAACGAAGAGCCTGCTTCTCCCTCTCCCTCTGCCTGCCACTGTCTACTTGTGCTCTCTCTGCATCTCTCTGTCAAATAAATAAATAAAATCTTTAAAACAAACAAAACCACAAATATACAAAGTGTTCAGTCTGATGCACTGTGATTAACATAAACAATCAAGATATATAAGATTTCAATCACCCTCCCCAAATTTCTATCAGTGCCCTCCCTAGGGTTTTCTGTAAGTGCTGTTACAAGATATGGGTTCTTTCGTGTCTGATGTTTTGAAATCCACACATACTGTGGCATTTGTCAGTAGTTCTTTCTTTCTTATTGCTGAGCAGTATTTCATTGTGTGGATAGAGTCTGATCTATCTATGCATTTACCTGTTGATTGACATCTGCATTGTTTTGAGCTATCACAAACAGAGCTGCGGTGGACATTCCTGTATGAGTCTTTGTGTGCAATTTGTTTCGATTTCTTTTAGGTAAATATCTAGCATTGGAGTTACAGGCTCATATGTTAGCAAGAATATGTTTAACTTCATAAGCAACTGTCATTTCTTTTCCAGAGTGCTTTTACTCTATTACACACAAATCAAGGTGTTCTATGTAGTTGGGAACACTCGCTATTGTCAGTATTTTAACCTTTTAACTATTCTAGTATGTGAGTAGTGGTACCTCACTGCAGTCTTAATTTGTATTTACTAGATGACTACTGCTCTTGAGAACCTTTTCTTTTTCATTATTAATCAGGAGCCTTTGGGAGGTGTTTGTTCACATCATTGTCCACTTTCACGTTGGGTCATTTTTTCATTATTAAGTCATAAGAAGTTTTTTTTTTTTCTTAAATGAATGTTGGATACATAGCTAATGTTTCTTCCAAGTACCTAATATAGAATAAATCCTCATCACTATTTTCAAAAAGCTCTTATTTTCAACTCTATTCCTTTAGATGTATAATGTAATTATTTTGTTTAGAAATGATTTACTTTAAATTTAGTTAGAAATTGTTAAATTTCATTGAAATGATTAAATGAATTTCAGGGAAGCTAAACAAGTCTATAATATTGTCTTTCCTTCCAGTCCTATGACTAGAAGTCCAGTATGACTTCCTATTTATTAAACTCACACTTTATTTTATTTTTTTTAAGATTTTAGTTATTTATTTGATATAGGGAGAGCTCTAGCGGCCAGACTGGCAGGCAGAAGGATATGGAGAAACAGGCTCCCCACTGAGCAGGGATCCTGATATAGGGCTTGGTCCTAGGACCCTAGGATCATGACCTGAGCCTAAGGCAGACCCTCAGTGAACTGAGCTACCCACGTGCCCTAAACTTATATTTTAAATAAAGTTTTACACTCATAATATAGTCATAGAATCTTTTTGTTAATGCTTAAATATCTTAGTATTTATTATAATGTAACAAAGATTTGCCCACTACATTGTCTAACTCTATTTCTAGCCCAATTCTTTTGTAGGAAAGTTGCTCATCTTTGAATATTTATTGCATTATCTGGGACAGATCGTCTTTCAGTGATCACTCCCAAATCTTAGTTTGACACAGTAGTGTTTTATTTCTTCATCAGGCAAAGCCCCTCAACAGGGCTGGACAGTTCATCAGAGGAATTACTCCACATGTTGACCTAGTGACCCAGATTGACTTTACCTTGGGACACCTTTATAGAAAAGAAATGTTTTCGCAATTGCCTTAGCCAGGGAGGGGGCATTGCAGAAGTGAATATTGGCAAGAAAATGCTTTAGCCTAAAATAGACATGGGTCACTTCTCACATTTTATTGACTGGCACTAGTCATATGGTCATGCCTGCCTATAGGGTAATTAGGAAGCCAGGCACTCAGAAGTAGAGGAAAATGGGCTATTTGTAAACAATGGTATGTCCTCCATATTTATTTTGTTGAGACAATTCTTTGCTTAGGCTGTAGGGATATTTTATTGAACTTTTGGTAGATTCCTAGGGGTTGTTTGCATCATCTTGAAATAATTTTGTTTCCTCCTTCTAAAATAACGTGGAATTGGTGGAAACTTTCAAAATGATTCAGAGTAATAGTGATATGGGGATAGTCTAATCTTTCACTTGAAGCTGAAGGGCATACTTCAAACCAATAAGTGTGAGCTTCACTATCATTTGGCATAGAAAACTAGAGATGGAAAGAAGCTTCAAGATGTAATAAAAATAACTTGGATTAAAAAAAAAGTATGTTGATTTTCCACGTGGTTTTTCAAAGCCTACTATAGTAATCACATACTTTCCCTTCCTTGATCAATTGGTTTTATGAATATGAGTATGTTGTTCTATGTTAAACCATCCTTACAGACTAAATCACTCGTGATTTTCTCTTTGGTGTGATGATATATTTGATTTAATGGGATTTTATTTGATAATATTTTTTCTTAACATTAGTAATTAAGATGCACCTGAAGCTTTCTCTTAGTGTTATCTTTGTTATTTTTCAAGGTATTAGGAATTATTGCCTTTAAAAATCAGTTGAAAAATATTTTATTTTCTTACATGCTCAAAAAAGTTTATGTAGTATGGGAAAAATTAAAGAGAAATGCATGTATAAAATTATATGGACATATTACTTGAAGGTTAATCACTGGAATTTTGTGATTTCTTCTTTTATCTTTTGTCTTTTCATGTGCACACATATTCAGACCTTCTTGAATTGATTTTGATGGTTTATATATGAGAAACGTTTCTAATACTTTTTATTTTCAAGGTATCAAAATGTTCTTTATTATTTAATGCTTTCATTAAAAACTTTTGTATTTACATTTTTGTACTTATTTTTTTCTTATTGTAACTAGATTTAACAATTGTTAGCTTATTCCCCTCAAATGCCAATTCTTAGTATTTATTTATTTAAGATTTTATTTATTTATTTGACAGAGAGAAAGAGAGAGTGCACAAGCAGGCAGAGTGGGGAAGGTAGGTTTGCTCCTGAGCAGGGAGCCTGATGCAGGGCTCGATCCCAGGACCGTGGGATCATGACCTGAGCTGAAAGCAGATGCATAATGACTGAGCCCCCAGGTGCCCCTAGTATTTATTTTTCAGTTCCACTTAGTTTCATCATTCTAATTTACTGATATATTACCTTAGTTTTATTAGTCTTTTTCTCCTACTTTCTTTGGTGTTAATCATGCTGTTCGCTTTCTAACTTCTTGATTTGACTTCGTATTTTTTTTCCTGTTTAATAAGTGTTTGCATCTACAAATTTGCTGCTAAATCTATCTTAGAGTACATTTCTAACCTGATGTTTAATAATCACATATACATTATTGTCTAACCATCTAGATGGTTGTTGTATTTAGGGGAAGGGATTGTGGGTATTTAAAATTTTCTCCTTTTTGCTAATGTTTTATGAATTTTGTACCTTGAACTTGACTATTATAATTGAGAATTTATTTTCCTTTCTTTTTTGAGATTCTATAGTCAGTAGGATACCTATGCTTTCCAATTATTTTGTTTCTTATGATGCAATACTTTGTTGTTAATATTTAGCTTAATTGTGTGGGTCAGAAAATGAAATACACAGTTTCTATTTGCTGAGATTTTCTTTGAAGTCTAACACAGAATCATTATTTTTTAAAGGATTTATTTATTTATTTGAGATAGAGAGAGCAGGTGGAGGGGCAGAGGGGGAGGGAGAGAATCTCAGGGAGACTCCCTGTTACGTGTGGAGCGGGACGTGGGGCTCACTCTTACCACCCATGACATCATGACCTGAGCCAAAACCAAAAGTCAAATGTCCAATTGACTGAGCCACCCAGGTGCCCTACTTGCACAATTATTGTAAATCAGAGATCTACATATTTTAGGCTGAATGAGAATCCCTGAGGTGTTTATTGACATGCATGTATCTAGGTCCTCTCTGGAGATTATGGCTTATTAACCTGAGGATTTTCATTTTTCACTATCCTAGTTAGTTGATCCTAGTATAGCTATATTCAGAGAGACATGACTATAAATGATGGGGTGACACCCGAATAAAACCCATATTGTCCATTTGGTGGGGGAAACAAAGTTTTAATGGGTTTTAACTATATTTTTCAAATTCTTAGAAATGACTTTAGACATTATAAGGAAAATGTGGTTTAATACAAAAGTTAAGTGTTTACAAGATCACTGAAAAGTACTAAAGGGATGGGACACAGGAGACACTTTTCAGAGAAGCTCCCAGAATACCAAAGAATGGACCCAGCAGGGAAGCTACTATTTCTGAGGCCACTGCTTCAGCTGTAAATGCCCCTGACACTCAGGAAGCTGAGACAATGGAAACTAGGACACTGCCACCAACACACCTCAGCGTCTGCAGTCTAGTTTACACAGAGAAACAGCCAAAAAGGAGTCAGAGATCTGACAAATGCAACGTCTTCCTTCTGCCTTCCAAATCCTGAATGCGTGTATCTAAGTGACAGGACTAACCCACGTCTAGAACAGAAAAGGAGCCTGAAGGTGATAACTTAGCTTTCTAGTCTCTCCCGCTAGAAGCACGACGGGGTAGAATTTGAGAGCCACAATGCACAGGCAGAAACAATATGTTTTAAGGGTGTGGCAGTGGTCCTGAAGTAGAAAGAAAGACTGTGGGAGACATCTAGAAGGAGAAATCCATGGTATGGTATATGGTGTATATGGTTTATGATGGACCGTGGTAAATAAAGATGGCCTCAAGATTTTTGCCATGCATGACCACTAGGTTGCCACAGAAGAAGATAAAGAAGTTAAAGAGCAGTGGTGTGCATGTGTGTGTGCGTGTGTGTGTGCGTGTGTGTGTGCATGTGTGTGTGTGTGTGTAAAGGAATGTAAGTAGAAGCAGGTAATAAACGCTATTTTATAAATTTTGAGTTCAGGTTAACATGGAGCTCTTCAGAGAACGTCCAGTATCTAAGGGAATATCTGAGCTTACCTGAAAATAAACTATAAAAGTTGGAGAGAGAAGCAATGTAGACATGTAATATATAAGAAAAATCATCTCCCATACCAAAGCTATCAAAATATGTATAGAAGAAGACTTAAATAGATACAGTGTATAAAGTTTAAGAAAACAGGAATGTATGTAAACTATTTTAGAAAGATAAGCATTAAGGAGAAAAATCACTCACTGTGTTAGGACACAATAGGTCTGTTTTTATGTGGTATGTTACTGAGCAGGTAATTTAATCGGAATAAACTCATTTTGTTCTCACCAAAATAAGATGTATCAGTTAACTATCACTGTATAACAAAGTTCTTCTAAGATTTATTGGCTTGGTCTCACCCATAAGCTAAGTGATTCTTCTGGACAAGATGGGGCTTACTCATGTGTCTATAGTCAGTTGTAGTTTGGGGGGCGTGACTATGCCGATCTCGGCCAGGCTCTCCCATACATGTGTGAATTGACTAGCTGGTCTCATTTAGAATGCCTTTCTTTAAAACAACTGGCGTCTCTTCTCTATTGTTTTCTTGGCAAAGAAAAGTTTTAAGAGAAAGAGTGGAAGAGTGCAAAGTTTCTTTAAGACTTTTGTTTGGAACCGCAACTGTCATTTCCATTGTCTGTAAATCACATGGCTAGCCACAATTCAAGGATTTGAGCAAAAAGTCTTGAAGAATAGCTAACAATATACAGATGGTTGCTGTATTTAGGGGAAGAGATTGTGGGTATTTAAAATTTTCTCCTTTTTGCTAATGTTTTATGAATTTTGTACCTTGAATTTGACTATTATAATCAGAAAGAGTATATTTTAAAACATATTCATTATTTGGGAAATAGACTTACTAGTATAAAATAAAACGTTCATTCATCACCTGAATTATCAGCTGCAGAGATCCTCTAGTTTGAGAGTTTAGCAAAACTAACTTAAGCACCTTTTCCTAAAATAATACATGAAACATATACATCGATTTCTTGTGAGATGTTTGTGTATTCTCCGGAGATTAGCTTTTTTTATCCTAATTTCCATGCCTACAGCACACCAGATATTAGCCGCAATGGCTATTACACCACACACAGGACCCCGGTCTCTTTTCCTTGCTTTATTTCCATAAGCAGTATAAACAGTAGGCTTTCAGGAATGCACAGACTTTACTGAGGGTTTGGGGGTGACCAGGGTGATGGGAGAAAACACCGCACAGCATCACACAGAAAACCACTGAGACTACTAGATGAATTTGTCATTGAAGGTCCTTTCCTACCTTGCCCTGGCCTAGCCCTGGCCTAGGTCCCAGCCTACATCCCTCTGGGATGTCACCCTTCAGCTGCATTGTTTAGATTGACCCTCTTCTCCAGGCTTTTTTATACCTTGGACCTCTCCATGCTGCTCCCAATCCTAAAAATTCTTGATTTTCTCCCCCTCACCCATCAGTTTTGTCATTTCTCTTATTTTCTGCCTCCTTCCTACTATGCCTTTAGGAGAATTCGCTCTTTTAGCCCAAAGCATTTCAAAAAAATGCTTTGCTTTAAATATAAGCAAATGAGGGAGTTCCATTCTAGAAAGGAATTAATAGCTATTATTCCAGAGAGAGAGGAAGTAGCTGTAGTCATCATGGTTTAAAATTGTATCAAAATCTTCTACACGTGTGTGTTTACTCAGCAAATATTTTTAAGCATCTGCTATCTTCCAGGCTCTGTGGTCAGCCCTGGGCACTCCAAAGAAAGTGCACTCCTGTCCTTGTAGAGATCATTTGCTCTTCCCACCTCATTTTTCAAAAAGCTGTCATGAGAATCTTTCCTTAGAGGTTTTATAAGTTATTGAAAAAAAAAAAGTGTATATACCGGTCTCCATGGGACATAATAGTTGTGGAACCTGAAATCAAGGCAAAAAAAAAAAAAAAACCAAAAAAAAAACAAAACCAACTGCAATGAATGTTTGCTAAGGCTCTCGGGGAAGGCAATGATTCATTTATTTACCAACCAAGAGTTTCTAGCTGCTTTTATTACTGATCAGCAAACTCCTAGAAG
Source organism: Spilogale gracilis (assembly GCA_004023965.1). Taxonomy (NCBI): domain Eukaryota; kingdom Metazoa; phylum Chordata; class Mammalia; order Carnivora; family Mephitidae; genus Spilogale; species Spilogale gracilis. The sequence goes on along the minus strand of PITA01008541.1, from coordinate 62,933 downwards.
TCAGGATAGTCCAGAAGACACCTAACACATAGTTCCCTGACTTCAAACATCTCTCTGCCAACCAGGGAAGGCAAAATGCATGTTCAGTATGCAATCATAAAACATTTGAATACTAACTCCTCAATGACGACCATGATTTCAATGGCCATATTGATAAGGAGTAGCCCGTGTGGATTGATAGGGTCTCAAGGAAATTTTGCAGAAGAATCAGGTCCTGGCACACATTTGAGTAAAATCAAAAGCGTTCTGGTCTACCTCAAATTGGACTTAAAATTGGGTCAACTCGTGAATGAATAAATGGGACCCTATTTATGTCTCAAAGTAAGACTGGCTATCCAAAAATCACACAGAAACTTATTTCTTTTATTCTTGCTTCTGCTAGATACCAGTCTCTTGTATCTTCATCCCTACTCAATGCTCTATCACTCAACGCAGAAGAGAAGACACCAAATCGTAATCCATGACAAAGATTTTAACAAGTTAATGAAAAACCTACACATTCCTTTATGAGAGACAGTCAACTTTGAAGAGGAAAGAGGCAGGGGGTGGTAGTGGAACTCAATAGCCCATTCAATGCTGAAATGTGAACACTAAGACCACTCTTTGGATAAATTCAAGCCAGATTTGGCCTGCAGCTCTCACTGGGTCGTTCCCAGATGAGAGCAGGCCTTCAGCCTGTGCTGAAGAAGTGCAGAATAATGCCTCTTTGAATTAGTTTCAAAATAGTGCTGCAATGCAGACTGACAGCTTCTGGTGCCAAATGGCAAGAAACACACAGAATAGCAGTCTGTTAAAGAACCCATAGAACCACTGATGGATATAGTTCTTAATACAAATTATAAACTAAAAAAAGAGACCAGAATAAACTGACATCAGATGATGAGCCTCACCGTGAGACATCGAGATTTTTTTTTTAATCAAGCATCTATGAGATTAAAAATAATAAAAAAGTAAAATAGTTGCCTTATCACTTATAATGACACACGGCTTTCCGATACAAAATTTAAATAAATATAGTATGTTTGTAACCAAATAAAATAGATTGCCGGAAATGTACACACTCTACTACATGTAGAGAAGTAGAAGTTGGCGTAGTTGGCTGTAACATTTAAGATTATGGTTCTTTCTGAGCAAATCAGAAGGAGGGTTGCACACAGAAATCGGAAATTTTAGTGAGGCACAAATCTCAATACAGTATTGCTAAGGACTTGGATGGGATCCAGTCATCTCTCCAGTTGAGTTGTGTAGTGGACAAAAGAGCATCTACCTCTCAAACCTACCTCTTCATAAAAAAATGACCATCAAGGCATTAAAAAAAATGTAGGAATAACAGAAAAGCAGCTAGACTGTGGTTTAAGGCTCTGCGTCTAGAAAGCACGCGTGCTACTTCTCAGGTCTGCGGTACACAACACCTGAATGTATGCGCGCTTCCCTCCCACAACGAACTTAAGTTCCTGCAAAAACACTTCTATGAGACACCAACTCTTATCATCTCTAAAGCTTTCTGTACTAGTTTGCTAGGGCCGCCATCACACTGTACCCCAGACTGGGTGACTTAGTAGAAATTTATGTTCTCAGGGTTCTAGAAGCTTAGAAGTCTAAGGGCAAGAAGATTGCAAGGTTATTTTTTTCTGAGTTCTCTCCCCTTGGCTTTTAAGTGGCTGTCTTCTCCTTGTGTTTTCACTTTGTCTTTCCTCTGTGTGTCTGTTTTTCTTTTTTTTCTAACAAACAAGTCAGAGTGGATTAGGTTTTACCCTAATGAACTCATCTGAACTTCAGTGACTCTATCTCCAAATATAGCCACGTTCTGAGCTAACAGCCGTTGGGAATTCAGCGTATGAATTTTGGAGGGACACAATTTAATATGTAGTGTTCTCTCCCTATCTCTGCTTTATTCTTCCTCACATATTTACCACCCCCTCAAAAGTACATCTACAGTGGCTTAATTGTCTCTTTCCTCCCCTGGAATATAAGGCCCCTGAGTCAAGGCACCCAGAGCCATTTCAACATGGAGACCATTGCCTGGTCCACACTGGGCACTCAGATATATGTTGGATGAATGGCTTTGGATACTCAAACAAGGAATAGTTGCGTTGAAGTCTTGGGACATATTCAAATTGTAATTGTCAAAGGCCTCTTTTAAAGTCAGGAACCTGCAGCATCCCTACGTAAAGTCTGACAATCTGTAGCCAAAATGTTGGTGAAAGCTTGCCAAAAATACTCCCTGGGGCAGGACTATTGTATTTTACTGGAAGTATATCTTCTTCTTCTTTTTTTGCGTGTGTGTTCAATGATTTTAGAAATAAATGATGATACTGTTAGATGGACTTTTAAAAATGTTTCAAAGAAGGAAAGCAAAAGAAATGCCTTGACATTTCTTTCAAAATGTCGTTTCTCCTGAAACCCCAACATCTGGGTGCCATGGGCCTACTTTCTGTCATCTGTTAAATGATTGTCTATCCTTCCCAGGCTTCTCTTGTAATGAGTTTTGGCACATGGGAATTAATTTCATTTCCCTTTTCACACTTAAAAAAAAAAGATTAAAAAAGCAAAGGAAACAAAACATGCACAGACTTGCCTTTTGTAGATCTGTTGTTCCCCCAGATTTTCCATAAAGGTTTCAGAATGGAAAGACAGCCCCTCTACTACTTTTATGGGGAACTTAATCACAGAAAACAGTACGGGAATTAAAGACCTTGACAGATAAGAGGAACAAGCTAGACATTTTTTTAAAAAGGTTATTTATTTATTTGACAGAGAGAGATAAAAAATAGGCAGAGAGGTAGACAGAGAAAGAGTGGGAAGCAGGCTCCCCGTTGAACAGAGCAGACAGCCCGATGTGGGACTTGATCCCAGGACCATGAGATCATGACCTGAGCCAAAGGCAGAGACTTAACCCTCTGAGGCACCCAGGCGTCCCAAGCTAGACATTTTAAATACCTGCTTTCACCCTATGAGATATTCTCTTAGGAAGTGGTTCTCAAACTTGAGAGTGTGTCAGATGCACGCAGATCTGGTGTTCACTATCAGCGTTCCCGATTCAGGAGGTAAAATAGGCCTGAGAACTTGCATTCCTACCAACTTCCCAGGAGATGCTAGTAATTGGGGACCCCACTTTAAGAACCAGTCCCTAAGACACGACCTGTGGTGGTGACAGTTGGCTGACCCACCGTCCTCCTCTTCATGTCACCTTCCAGGACTTGGGAGAGGCTTGAAAAATATTCATATGGTCATAAGCTTTTGTAAAATTGTCAAAACCATAATACATTTTTGTATTTTTTCCCCAAATACCCTCCTTCTTATCCTAAATTATAGACGCTGGGGGTCCTATCTAGATATAATTCAGATCTTTCTATTTATAGATAAAATAAATTTGAAGGGTAAAAACTGCAACATCTTTCCCCATAAATTGCCTACTCTTTTTGGAAAAATCTCCTTTGATTTCATCAAGGAAAACAGAATGAAATAAAAATAAGAAGCACTTTTGTGAGAAGGCATTTTACTCTCCCATAATTTATCCTTAATAGATCTATTGGTATCTATTGAGAGATCAACTTAATGAAGGTATTTGTGTCTCTTAGCTTTTAATTTAATAATTCAAGGCTACTAGCAAATTCACAGATCAAAGGTTTAAGCCTTAATTGGTCATTTGCTTTTGCATTTGAAAGGCTGCTTAATCATTTAAAGGTAGTTACATTACTGTTGTTAATATAAATTTCAGGGCTTTTTTCTTTGATTTCTGCTCAAATGCATTTTTCAGGTATCCCGTATTTGCTGTCAGTAGGCCTGGTCTTCTGATCCAATGACGTTGGCCCTGATAGTAATTAGCAAATTGCTAACTGCTCTAAACCTCAGAGTCTCATCTGTGAATACAGAGGCAGAGAATCGTACCTTCCTCTCACTACTTATTCCCAATCTGGGACTAAATGAAACAAGTACATTAAGCCCAATGTCTGGCAAATGCTGGGATCGTCAATAAATACTAGTTGATTCTACATAAAGGAATAGAGGATGGGAAGCTATTCAGACAACTCTGATTTTGAAATATCAGGCCAAATATATTGTCTTTCATTATTTGCTGAATCAAGAAAAATGCATGCATGTTGTTTCACTTTAAATACTTGAACAACTGCACCCAATATAAACCACCAAGTAGCTAATAAGGTAAATCTTGGAGTAATGCTTATGCCGTCAAATTTTAAAAAATCAAACCATAGTATATCCCCAGTGCCAAAAATGAAATAGTCTCATGAATGGAGGCAAGTCTATAGAGTTGATGATCTGATAATCACCTAGCTAAATTGGTCCTTCTTGTTCTCTTATCAATAGACAGATTATTATCTGACTCTGAGTGTAAGGATTAATGTCAAGCAAACTATGGGTAAAAATCATCTTGTTGACTCTGGTATATACTGCTGTTACATATTGCTATTTTCCTTGGTATTTATCCTCCACTTTATACTTTAGTACAGAACCTCTAGATTTTAACTGAACTTACAGCTGTCAAGAAAATTAAGATTATGTTTTTGGCCTCCTGTGAGGCAAAGCATAGCCATGTGACAAACTTCTGGCTAATGAGATCAAAGTTGAAGTGATATATACCACTCCCAAATAGTGTATTTAAAGCAGGGGCTGGGGATATTGTGCCCTTCCTTGTCTCTTTCTCCACCTTTCTGTTTAAAGTGAAGACATCATGGACAAAAATGGAACCACCATCTTGGATAGTGGGTCAGACATCGTGGATAAAAATGGAACCACCATCTTGGATAGTGGGTCAGACATCGTGGATAAAAATGGAACCACCATCTTGGATAGTGGGTCAGACATTGTGGATAAAAATGGAACCACCATCTTGGATAGTGAGTTACTTCCACAATAGGAGTCATGTACATGCCAAAGTAAAATGATAGAAACTGTGAGCTCCTCTGAACCGTGTGGAAGAGGGCTACTATAGCTGCTTTGATTCGCCCAAGACAGAACATATTCATTTTCTATTTTCACCACTGTTCTTTGGGATTTTCTGTTATGTACATGAGCCAACCTTAATATATAAGACTTATATAAGTCTTACTGCAGAAGTGTTTGGAGGTCAAATAAGGACATGGCCTTATAAGGACTTCCATATCACCATGAATTTCTTGAAAAGGTGTATTTATTTCTAACTTCAGTTGATACTTGTTTAGAATACAAATAGTTACAAAGACAGAACAATTCTGTATCATGCATACCTTAATTTTTATTGAAGGAGGTTTTTATGAATAATAGAATATATATGAGCAATAGATATATACAAAATTAAGGATTTATGAGATAAGGTCATAAAGTTAATAAAAAGAGAATATAATCCTAAATTCTTATATTTACAATCATAGGCATCTTTGTAAGCCACTCCGAAGTCCTTTGTGGAAGAGGTAGGGAATAAAGAACAAAACATAACAAAAACCCTTTGATAAGATAGTACAGATGCAAATTCGAATTGGTGCTAGCCAGATTATGCCTGGAAATGTTCTTCACTGATAGGAAGGCTGTGGTTTTTGTCCACGTGCGGATGGAGCTTTTGCAGTCCCTAATACCCGCAAAGCTCCCCCCTCCTGCCCTTTAGCCCAGGTCTTTCCTTTGATCAGGTGGTACCAGTTTACATGTCAGCTTTGTGCAGGGGGCACCAGGCATTGGCCAGAGGACCAGCTGAGACCACCAGTTCATCCCATGCAAATAATTCAGCAGTTAACACATCGAAAATCTTTGGTGTTCTCAGCTCAGGAAAACATCTTCATCAAAAATGTTCCAAGTCAAAGAACCATTGATGCCTTCGGCTGTGTGCATGCGTACATGTGCACACACAAACATGCACATGTATGTTTTAAAGAAATGAGGAATAAAGAACCGATTTATTCTGAAACCTTCAATCTTTGATTAGAGGCATTCACATGTTAATATACCAAGTAGTCATTTTACCGCAGAAGCTGAAAAGTGCATATACAACCATGATACCATTTTATGAATACATTTCATGTGGATGTTATTTTGCTGGGCCTAGAAGAAAGCCATTTGAAGCAAAATAAAGAAAAATCAAATTCCTAATCAGTTTATGAACATGGGAATTTTCAGCCAAACTTATTGTAAGAGTAATGTAAGGAGGAAGATGCAAAAAACAATAATAATGAAAAACAGAAGAAAGAAAAGAAAAAAAAAAGAAAGGAAGTCAGTTAAGTGGAATTTAAGTTGTCAGGCTACAGTGTAGAACTCCATTACCATATCTTTCTTTTTTTTTTTTTTAATAGTATTCTCTGAAAAGCACTAGATGTAATAAAGTCAATTTAAAATTTGTTCTACCAATCTTTTGCATCTGTAATTTTCCCATTAAACGTAAATGCCCATGAGGCAAGCTATTTGCATTACATTGCATTTGCAGTCTTTAAAACAAACTATAAATCCCCTCCTTGTTTCATGTGATTGATGCTGTGTGTATAAATACCACTATAAACCTCAAAGGGGGCTAACAGTGACAGTAAATTAAAGTTTTCAAGTCTGGCAGCATCTCAGCACTCCAGCCCTTGATCTTAAGCAGCGTTGTTAACCCCCGCCTCATTGCCCTCCTGAACTCACCTTTTTTTTTCCTTCTTTCCCGCTCTGCCCCCCATTCTGATTTCCTTGGGAAACACCTTCCCGGCCATGCAAGTCACACCAGGGCAGAGATAGGCAGTTAATTACACTGAGGCTTGGCGGCTTGCTGGAGAGCGAGGGTCCTGCCTTAAAGCCCTCTGGTATGGGAGATGAAGAATCTTGGGGCCCCTTCCCTCTGTAAACAATGGTCAGCACAGAGATACTGATAAACTGGCAAAACCCCCATGTTTAGCTGCTTTCATGGTGATTTGTCTTCTGCTCAGTGGACTTTCCATTAGGAGTAGGAGACATGTTGACGGAGACGGGATGCAGGCAAAAAGGAGGAAAGAAAGATTTCTAGCCATATTTTTCAATTTTCAATTATTAAATTGTCTCTCTATCCTCATTCTTTTATCCTTCACTTTAATACTACATAACTGATAGAATTATTTCTTGTTAAAACTTAAAGTGTGACAAGGAAGATCTTTACCTATATAAGAGGGCTTCCTTGAAACATTAACAAAGGTAATGACTCTCTGAGACTTCAGAGGACCCCTCGTTTCTGTAATTAATTGGTGGGTACAACTGGTAAATTGTGTCTTATCTGGATTTTAGTGCAGTAGGACTGAATTTGGGCTAAACTCAAAACAATGATCTTCAAGAAATTATAAATGTTGACTAACTGACTCTATTTGTCTCCCATCTTAATGTGTGGGGACGATTCTCTCAACCTGTAACAGTAAATTCCTTGACCTACCTCATGTGATTGCTCCTAAAAAATTGCACCAAGGCTAATTGATTCAGAGTGCATTGGGATTTCTCATCGTTATCTCAAATACTCCCCATAATCTTTTTTTTGTATCTTCCCCAGAATAAAAGGAACATAATTGTAAAATCCCATATCAATTTTTTCTAGCTGTATGTGTCATATATGACTTCAAAATAGGAATGTAAATTAGTAGAACCTCACAGCTCATATATGCAAAATTCTTGAGGGAATGGTAAATCTTCAAGGATGAGTAAATTATTCCTCCAGAAGGGAAAGAAAAGACACAGAGGGAAAGCAATTGGGAGGGGTGGAAGCAAAGACAGAGGAAGAGAAGGGAAGGCAATGAGACAAGGAAGCTAATTAATTAATTTAGGCTATTAATCTAGACCAAATGTCCTTTGACGATCTCAGAATCAGTGGTATATCCCAAGTGAATATTGACAGGGACATTGAAATATACTTGGAAAAGAATACTTATGTGGCTTTCCATTTCTTCTATGATCTTTTAATAATCTAGGTGGAAGAATCCTTAAAATATCAGTACTGTGAGGAAAAAGCTGTGCAGATCTGGAGACCTCTTTGGTCCTTTTTCTTCTAAATGACATAGTTGTCCAACCATGGAACCTGTTCATTCTGTTGTCCAGACATCCTCACTAAGGTATCTTGTGGCAATCCATGCATGCTCCTTATCATGCTCTGCCTTTACAAGTCTTTCATAGTCCTGTTACCACAAAGCTGAAAACTTCCATTGACTTGGTCAAAGATACAAATTGTGTCAACATTTCCACAAATGATCCATCGAACTCATGTATAGCCAAGTAAAGGAATGTTGGGAAACTGGTAGGAAAATGCCATTCATTGCATCTCCACTGTGTACCTCTCCCCCCATTTGGTGATTCACATCTTGTCAACCTTTGCAATAATCTAACGAGGCAATCTCATTTTTCTTTGTTAATAACATGGGGAAGATAATGTCAAAAAAACTTGTTCAAGGTCCCCAAAATGATAAGTGGCAGTGCTTGGGGGGATTGGTCTTGTTTGTTTGTTTGTTTAATTTCCTTCAAAAATTTTAATGGAGCCTGCTCAGAAATAGAAAATGTGGAATCCTTAAGACAGATCCTAAGACAAAGACACCAGTATCTTCCAATAAACCACTGGGTCCACATGCTTTTGGAATTGGTAGAACCTGGCATAACAATTAGAAACAAGGCAAGCTAAAGGCAGTGTTTTAAGCATGTCTTCCTCTGTTTTCCCTCCCTCCTTCCCAATTGTTCTTACTCTTTTTCTCTCATTTCCCTTATGGAGGGATAATTTACTCACCCTTGAAGACTTGCCATTTCCCCTCAGAGTTTTGCACATGTGAGTTGGTGAGGTTCTATTAAATCATATTCTTATTTTGAAGTCATATATGAAATATAGAACTTGAAAAAGATTGACACATGGTGTCATGGTCATGTTCTTTTTATCTTGAGAAAAATACAAAAAATTATGGGAAGCATTTGAGTTTCTTCAATGCACCCTGAATCGTTTACCCTTAGAACAGTTTTTAAAAGCCATCACATGAGCTTATTTTCAAGATCATATGACAGCCCTTTACAAAAATAGGCATTACCTTTCTGTACCTACCGTGCCCTAATATAAAGGTCCTCAACACAGATACCCCACCAAGATTCTCCATTCCAGAATTTTTCTTGTTATTTTCATTCCCACCTCATAGATCAAAACTTACCCATCCTGTGTCTCCTTCCTTGGAAGGTATTATTCTAGGCTAGATAAACTGATTCCCACTCCAGTGCTATCAAAAAATAGCCCTTTTGCATATGTGTCTATTTGATCAGGAAAATTAAAAGCCTTAAATCAAAGGAAGAACTATTGGTGGAAAGCACCTAGTCTATGTTTAGTTTCCTTCAAATTACAGTTCAATATTTCCAGCAATAAAGGGATGTGGAGAGAAGTATGATCTTAAAGGAAACAGGAGCATTGCCTTGTTAGTAAGCTGAAAGCATAGTTGTTCACTGCCTGAGGGGTCCTTTCCGTGATTCCCTGTCCTGGAGAGCCTGCAGACATTTCAAGTTGTAAGCGTGAATCTTAGATGAATTAATGTCCATCTCAGGCACTGGGAATTGATGCTCTCAAGTCTATTGACTCAGTCTATATTCTTTGATGATTGCTTAGCTTTCATTAGCTCAAACACACAGAAGGAATGACTATCTTTAAGGAGAATATAAAGCAGAGTAAGTTACACTCTCTGCCCTCGAAGAGAATATAGTCTATTACCACTGAATATGAAAGAAAATGTGATAAATTTATTGTAAGCGATACAAAATGTGATGTGAATTCCGATGCATGAGAGATATCTAGCATTCGTGTCATAGGATCATGTTCTTAGATGGGTACCAAGAACAGGAAGATTTTGTCCCTGACTTTAAGAATCTTCTCTTATTTGAGGAGATTGAATAGAGGTAAGATTGAAATGTAGAAATATTTATAGGGGAATATAAGTCAAATTATTATTGTTATCTGATGGTAAGGACTAAAGGCTAGTTCACAGGGAAGTTTTGAGTGCCAGTAGCACATCTCCCGTTGTGTCATTGTAATAAACTGATGTGGAGAATCATGTCATTGAAGATACACTTACTTTAGCCAATGTTAATTTTTCTTTGATACAACAGGCATTTGTTGAGTTGATCATCTACCAAAGTGTGAAAGGGAATGGGAGTAGAATCAGGACCAGGGGACAGCTGAGAGTGACTGAAAGCATTTCATGAAAGGGAGGTTTTGTCTCAGGCACATGGATTGGAGCAAGGTGAGTTTTCCTGAGTAGGGGAAACCTTTGGGTATGAAGGAGACAAGATAGTAGACTCGTTGACATGGCCAACAAAGATGGTTCCTGACAAGGAATAGAAAGGTGTAAGAAGTCAGAGGGTGTGGCTATTCCCATTTCAAGCCACAGGCTGGCTGCCAGTGGGAAAGTCATGATGATCACAGTGGGGACTCATGTCTGTGGGCTAGGTGGGGATTGTGGAAAATGGGAGGAGAGCACATGGCTGATCTCTCTGAGCCATTGCTCAAACCAAGCTCTTTATTTACAGGGAGAAATGAAAGTCCAGTGTCGTCAGATATGAATTCTCAAGAAATCCTTAAAAATCGCTATTTTTATTTGGACTCTCAAGTTTTGAATGTCAGCCACTAATTCAAATATCAGATCCTTCCCTACAGGTGTCTTAAAGTAAAGAAGAAGAAGAGTCTACCTCAATTCTTCCTGGTGACATTAGAGAGCTCTAATTTAATTTGATTTTATCTAGATGTAGTTATTTTTTGATCAGGCAATATAAAATGTGAGAAATCGATGTTGCTATTGTGGAGAACATAAATACAATTATTATTTTTCTACTTTGAAAAATGTCCAAGATATTAAGTCTCTTTCATCACTAATTACCTTTAGAAGGAGGATGTATTAATGTTAGACATATAAACTGCCAAATGATGTACACAGAATACATTTATAGTTTTGATGCTGCCATGGTTCTGAATTTTTGTGTTTTTTTTTCAATCCTGAATATATATGTGCTCAATATTCATCCTATTATATCATCTGCAGTAAAACACATCATCTGTCTTATTTTTCCCTGTTAGTCAAAACCAGAAGAATATTGCTGGGTCGCCTGGGTGGCTCAGTTGGTTAAGCAACTGCCTTCAGCTCCGGTCTTGATCCTGGAGTCCTGGGATCGAATCCCACATTGGGCTTCCTGCTCAATGGGGAGTCTGCTTCTCCCTCTGACATCTCCCCTCTCATGCTCATTCTCTCTCATTCTCTCTCTCAAATAAATAAATAAAATCTTTAAAAAAATATTGCTAACAAAATTACAAGCTCAGAATCTTCATGAGTCATATCCTCAAACCCTACTGTTGACACAGATTCTATAAACAGAGAATATCACAGATGAAGCTCATATCAAAAAACAGAGTTGCTGCAGATTGTGTTGAGTAGCAGGACATTAGGAAGTGAAATTTGGCTTTCTATCAGCTACGCCTCCATGCTCCTAGACCTCTGGGACTTCGCAAGTGCAACCTTTTGCAATGACCAATGTCAAACACAGCTTTCTTTGATACTATGGAAGTTCATATCTTTTCCGGTCATTACTGTTTTTTTAGGAATTAATTGATTGTTAGTGTTTAACTAGAGAAGCCAGAGAGAAAGCAGGTGTCCCTACCTGCCTATCACAGAGGCAGTAATAATCATAATGATGGCTTGCTGCATTAAGGTATGTGGCACCAAGTACCCATTTCAGCCCAAGCAGATTGCAAATATACCCGTCTTCTTCAATCACCCTATTAATTTGGAAATGCTCAGATCTAAAATTCAGCATAGGAATCTACAGATCCTACCAATTAGAAGAAGCCAGCTTGTCCTACTGACAGTGCCACCGTGCTGTTTAGTATAACACATAATGATAATTTAACTTTGAAATAACCTTGTCATTGTAAAAAGAATTAAAATTATAACTCTTCCACAAGCTTGGTGTGCAGCTTTCTATAGACTGTGGTGTGCCGAATTTCAAATAATATTCCTCTGTCGCCCCATATCCCCAGGTCCTGGATAAAAATGAAATGTGCATTTCATAAGAAGATCCCAGTGAGCAGTAATAAGAAAAAGTATTCAATCATAGTCAATTGGTTAAAGCTTTGGGGATGGGCTCGAGCCACCATCTTCCTCTTTTTTCATAAGGACACGAATAAAAAAATAAATAAATAAAATATATCTCATCCTCCCACCAGACCCAGCTGGCTAGAGAAATAGATGGAGTTATATTGGTGGTAATATGAAGATAATTTCCAATGGATTATTTTAGAATTAGTGGAGGCATCATCAATCACCACAGCTATAATAAACAAAAATTCTAGTCAATGTAATATAAGTTCTTTTAAGCATAACCTGAGGTCATATCAAAATATTTACCTGATGCCATTGTCTCCCCCTGCAAATAAAGAAAGGAAGAGAGGAAGTGTATTTTTTCCTTTTAATGTATGAAAAACCCAGCAACACTAAGCTTTTGCAGTATCAGGATTTCTGTTTTCAAAGTTGTCAATAAAACTGAAAACAAAAATTTCTCAAAGAATATTTTGATTCCTTAAAAAACAGAGAACTATATAACTGTATATTTATATATTTCTAAGTTTCATAAGCCTTTGAATTTGCTTCTCTCTCTCTCTCTCTTTTTTTTTTTTAGAAGGGGGAAAGCATTTTGTTCATAAGGACTCATATTACACTAGATAGCTGTAAATAAGTCTGTCTTCAAAAACAGACTGCCCAAACAGACATGTGTTTTGTGAAAATCTAGAATAAAGCTTTCTTTTTACCTACCAGGAAACCTTTGGTAAAGCCAATATTAGAGCTGGTGTATTATGCCACCCCAAAAACAGTTGGGAACTTTCATTCATTGTGATTCACTGCAAAAGGAATTTCACTCTGTCTCAGCTCATTATAAGCAGATGCTACTGAGTATATTGGGGGAAAAAAAGATCAGTGGCACCAGGAAAGTCCAACATTTAAAAAAAAAAATGTTTAAAACAATAGTTGTTTAGAGATACCTCAATGGATCCCAGTGCTCCGCAACCTTCTCCTGGGTTGTGAACAATCGAAGATTTATTCGAGCTCTCTGCACACTGGGAAATGAAGACCCAGAAGCTCATTATCATGTCTATTAAAAAGCAGAAACTGGGGTACATCTAAGAAAAGATGTATTACTTTTTAAACCGCACTGCAAACTGCAGACCAATAGGGACTTGAACTATATAAAAATACTCTCAGTAGTAGGAGAGTGGGAAGGGGGTGGGGTGGAGATTCACTCCCCCAAATAGCAGGAAAATACCCTTCCATTGTTGTCATGGCTTTGGAAAATTGACTCTATCAGATTTTCCTGAAAAGGGATTTTTGAAGTCAGACTTTTGTTTTAGTCAGGGGAGAAGATAGAACAAGTCACATAACTTAGGGAACTACACTCTAGGGGAGGTGAGGGAGGGTTTGATTATCAGTGACCAGTTAAATTCTAGTTAACCCCAATTATAAACCTTCACCTTTGCTAATTGGATTAATTTGTCAGCAGGCAATATACTCATAAAGTGTAGTGGAGCCAACTTTGGGCCACTCGATTATGAGATAAAAATCATTTATTGTAGCATGGCTCATTTCTTAAGAGTGGATCTATAAGCAATTTCTGCAAAGGTAGAACAAAGTTGAATTTTACTAGAAAGTTGGAAGACCCATTTCTTATAGCTAGTCGCTGAAAAAAATATGCCCAGTCAGCAAATTCTCTCTCAATTAAAAGCTTTCCAAACTGAGGGTTTAATGAAACCTTAATTAAAGTCAATGGAAAAGTCATGTTAAGAAAAAAAAATAAAGGTACTCAAATGTGTCCTTTTATTTCCCTCTTGACTGATCCAAGAATATGGTTTCTGACTCTTCCAATTTTTTTCTTAGCATGTTTTGTCCACGAGACACAAACTAGAAAAACCTGTTGTGTTTATATAGTCCTCTCACCCACTAAAGACAAGCAGTGTCTACGTTCTCATTAAAATAGTGAGAGACGTTCCTCCACTGTTTCCAACAGTTCATGAAGACTGAGAACAAAATTTGCCAGTACAATGTGCTGGACTCAATTTTAATAACAAAAATATAATTTTAGGTTTCTAATTCTGTTGGAAAAATCTATGAATGGGTCTAGTCTGAGTAAAATAGAACAACAGTGTCAATCAGGCGTATTTCCCTGTGGTGGAAATAAAATCTTTCAAAGTGTTCCAACTTGGAATGAACAGAGATCTGTTATACTTGAAAATATGTTAATAAGGCTTAAAAATATTGTGTTTTAGAATTGGCTAAAGGGCAAATAGCTATCTTCAGCATCATCTGTCTCTTGGGTGAACAAGTACCCAAATGCCCAAAGAGACACAAGGCTACTAGTGTTGGGGATGACATGCTTCCAAGTACAAAAGAAATACTGTGGCATTTTCTGCTTTTATCTGTTTCACAAAGGGTCGTATGGGAAATTAGATACTCGACAGATATTGCGAGGGAATATAGATTGTATTTAGCAAGTCAACCTTTATTTTTTTTTCTTTTGTAACAAGGGTGCTAAGAATAGTACTTTCAAAATCTTCCCCTTTATAAACAAAGAAATTTATGGGAAAGAGACAGTAAAAATCATGGGATTATGGAAATTAATGTGCATTCTGTGTGTGTGTGTGTGTGAGAGAGAGAGAGAGAGAGAGAGGGAGAGAGAGAGAGAGAGAGAGAGAGAGAGAGAGATTGGGAGAGAAAAAAGAGAAAAAATGTACCTAAGAGCAGGGCACTGAATGTCCCTCTCTATAACCCGATCCAGACCTCGTCATCACCTGTTGACAATAGAGAAGCAAGAAAGCCAAGCATTGGGATCAGGGCACAATAATGCCTGTTGACAATAAATTATCAAATCAATAATCATGTTTAGCCAATCCCTTTGTGTAAAACTGTTATTATGATTCTAGTGCCAGCTGTCTGAAACTTTAATTTAAGTGCTTGCTTGAGGCTAGACATTTGGAATGCTAGTTTAGAATGTTTTATAGCCCAAGCAATATGTTTTACTAACCTCAAATACTGTGATGATGGTTTAAATGGTGACTCTAATTTGTACGTGGGGGGCTCCGGGGTGAATTTTGCTTTCCCAGGGAAGTGTCTGTTGCATCAACAATTCAGACATTTCTGGGCCATGTGGAGCAGCTAATCCCAACTGGTCCTTGGAGCTGCATCTACCTGCCTGCAGGTAAACACCACAGGTGGTTAACTTCTAGAAGTTCCTTCAAGTGGCCACAAACTGAAGTTTCTCAGGAACAGAAATCATCAGTGAAAAGCACCATGTTTGAGAAGAAGACATGGTTTAGTATCTGGTGGGCTGAGAAGTTTTGCTCTGTCCCTTCATCATCAGCTTACTCTCTTGACCTAGACCTGGAATAAGAAGGCAAAACCAGATCCCGTAGAGTTGTCAGCAGCACATATTCACCTTTCCCTAGTAATTAATCAGCGACGTGCTGCCATATTAAGAATATAGAATTCTACTTTCAACATCGTAGCCTCCAAGACCATTTTTAAGCATTTTTGCAATTATTCTGATTGTGCATAAATGTTGTGGACCATGAATTTTGGAAAGAAGATGGCAATTTAAGATGAGATACAACTTATCCCTTTATATTGGAATATTATTAAGATGGTATATTCTTAATAACACATTTTTTTCACATGGAATTTATAAAGCACATTTTATATGTTATCGCAATATTGTAGTTGTATCTTTGTCATGGTAAAATCTCATTTTACAGTGGAGGAATCAGACATTATGAGAGGTTATATAATCTGCTTGGTCATGTACCTCCAAAGACTGAGGTTCAAAGTTGGATGTTCTAAGTCAACCAGTTACAGATGCAACTTGTAGATTTTTATAATTCCTTCTTGATTCACTGAATCATCAACAACTCTAATCAATAATCAAAATATCATCAAATTACTTTTGATAGACTTCATCTTCCATTTATAAGCACTAGAACAACCAGCAAATATACATTCCAAATTCAATGTCTAGGTTGGCAGGAAAAATTTTCCTAACTGAAGATCCCTTAATATCTAGTAATATCTAATAGTTCTTCTGAGCCCATGATAGGTACTAATAAATCTTGGGGATAACTTGACACCTAAAATACAAACCACATTGTCTCTTTTTCTGCTATAATGATAGTATAATTTAAGTTCTAGAAATGTTTCCCAATGTTCTACAGATGAACTCTGCTGGTGGAGACAGGTGGGAAACCATGCCAAAAGCTGGGGCAAATATCTACCGAATAAATATTTCTCTGACAACGGTCTTTGTCAAGCTGACTGACTCAGACAATAGTAATCATCTCATAAATTATTCTAATACAAGAACTGCACATATGTGCATTGGTCAAATGTATGGCCAAATGCACTTCTGGGAAAAAATGTGTCCATGTGTAAGTCATCCCTTAACATACTTTCTGGCACAGAGGACAGACATGATATTAAATTTATTAATCAACATCAAAACATTCATTATACTGGAACTGGGGAGGCTTACCTCTTGAAGGAATACCAGAGGAAATGTTATATAAAGTACTAACTCTGCTCTCTTCTCAACATATTTGTTTTGTAATTCCCAATGCTAATATATGCATTTATAGTGAGCTGTATTTGAAATTCCTATGTGGAGAGACAAATGCTCTACTTAACTGGCATCTGAAATGCAACTTTTCAATTAATTTCTATTTTTTCCAAAGACAACAGCAGCATTTATACAATATAGGTTATGTTTACAATGTTAACGAATCTATGATTTTTTTTTAAGAAACTAGGCAGAAAGGACATATAAAAAAAAGCCCCACAAGCATTAACTATCTGAATGAATGAGCTAGGTCAGAGTTGTTGATCAATAGATAGTCAAAGCAAAAACTTTTTTTTTTTTTTTTGAAAGAAAAACTCATTGTTGAGAAGATCAGTCTTAGGTGTGCCCAGTGTTTTCATCTGCAGGGTGCAATCATGCCCGTGATGACGAAACTAGACTCAAACAGAGTCAATCCCATGAGTTACTGGGTTATTCACATGGTGCTCAGTTTCCACACAATTGCATGGACAAGTCATTTGGCCACAAAGAGTGGATATTACACAGTGAAATATTTGAGGGTTGGGATTGCAAAGACCGGTGTTGATGATATTAAAAAATGTTCATTCTGTTTACCATTAGATGATAAGATGATGAGTAATTTTGGTTTTATTTTTAAGTACTTATGTGTTTTCCATTAAGACAATTCAATTTTCTTCTCCTGCAATAATGTCTTTCTACTTGTCTTCACATACAGTTACCACACTTTGCTCTCATGTTTCATTCCCAAGCATCTCTGTTGTCCCACATCTTTATACCAGTATTTTTGACTACTGCAGAGGCTGAGTGAAAAATCTGCATTCTACTGCTTTTCCTATGATCCTTAAATACCAGTATATTCTTTTTTTTAAAAAAGATTTTATTTATTTATTTGACAGAGAGAAACACAGCCAGAGAGGGAACACAAGCAAGGGGAGTGAGAGAGGGAGAAGCAGGCTTCCCATTGAGCAGGGAGCCTGATGTGGGGCTCGATCCCAGGTCTCCGGGATCATGACCTGAGCCGAAGGCAGTCGCTTAACCAACTGAGCCACCCAGGCTCCCCAATACCAGTATATTCTTTTTGTCGCTCTTCTGCTCAATCTTCTGTACACCACTTTTTTTTTAACCAGCCTTTTAAGTTAAAAGAGTTCATGCATCCATTTATTAATTTTTTTAAGATTTTATTTACTTATTTGATAGAGAGAGAGAGAGCAGAGGAAGTGACAGGCAGAGGGAGAGGGAGAAACAGGCTCCCCATTGAGCAAGGAGCCTGACATGGGCTTGATCCCAGGACTCTGGGATCATGACCTGAGCCGAAGGTAGATGTTTAACTGACTGAGCCCCCCAGGCACCTCTCATGCATCTATTTATTCGTTCATTACCCACTTCAACAAATAGTCTATGATTACCAACTATACTCTCAAGAGAGTAGGCACTGTATAAACTACAAATAACAAGTTTATGACTTCAGCCCTCATGAGGTTTAAAATCTAGTTCAGGAGATAAGACACATGAAAACAACTTTAGTGTAGGATCAGATTGCCTGGGTCCTGGAATGAGATTGCCTGAGGTAGAATCCAGGTTCCACAATTCATTAGCTAAATCTTTGGGCCAGTTACTTAACCCAGCTGTGCTTCAGTTTCCACATTAGTAAAGTCTGCTGAATGATGTCACTCATGTTGAGGAATTATCATAGGAATTACATAAGGCAGGATGCATAAAGTCTTAGGGCATCCTGGTTCAGCAAAAGCACTCAAAACACAGTCAGCTGAGTGGTAAGGGGAGTAAGCAGAATTTAAGAAAATTTGAAAGAAATAATTTAAAAAAAACAAAAAAAGAAGGAAGGGAAGGAGGGAGTTGAAACTTTTGAAAGCTCCGAGAGGGAAGGAACCCTTTCCACAAGTGGGTGCTTACAGGAATCATGGAAGTTTGTGGCTGAAAGGATCAGTTGGAATATGACTGATAGGTGAAGGTATGCAAGGTCTGGACTGGGTTGCTACAATTTCCTGAGGAGTACTCTGCACACATCATGCCAGCTTACTTCCCTGTGACTGTCCTCACAGTGCTTCCCTTCATCTGACTCAGGCTGAGTTTTCTAGGAATGCCTTTGCTGAGAAGAAAATATTCAGATGCTGTTGGGAGTGATTACATGCTACCCACTCCACCTTTATTGATGTCCTTATGTTTTCCGTTGCATTGAAGGAATATGCCTATGAAATTCTCCCTTGACTCCCAGTTATTTGAGGTCATGTCCCCTGTCTTTGTAGATCTAGCACCTACTGCACTGGCTAATACCACAGAGACACTCAAAAAATGCACAGATATCTAAAGAGCATCACTAGGTACCCAGGTATCTCCCCAAAATGGTGGAATGAAAGGCTGCATAACCTGGATATTATGTGAGATTGCTAATATAGTTCTGTGCTTCACCAGGCCAACGATACTCACTTTGGAGTGAGAATGAACCTCTGAATTGCACCGTGAACTCCTTTGAAACTTTAAGAGAAAATCATCTGCCATCAGTGGATGGGATTTCTTACAGGTTTTTCACCTGGGGGTATCATCAAATTTTAACATTAGGAAATTTCTCTTATCGGAAAAGCATTCTAAATTTTACCAAACTCAATTGGTCTTGAATAGGACTCAAACATTTTAAACATGGAGGCGGAAGGCAGGTTTCTGGGAACCTTCTTCTCTAGGCAAGGAAAATAATACATCATAATAATAATAATGTCATTAATATTCCTACTAATAACAATGACAATAAAAGTCATGATGCATAAAAGTGCAAGGGCCACATGTGAACAATTCTTCCCCCTGCCTCTTTGACTATGTTAGATACTAGAAAAGCAAAGCAACTATTTTTTAAAAGCAATTTTCACTCAGAAATACACACACACACACACACACACACACACACACACACACCTCAAAAGGATAAAAGATTATTTTGGAATAAAAAAATGCTGTCTCCATTATATTTTAGAACCAAATAAAGTTCAAGTACATTTTTCACACTTACCTTACTTTCATATAATGCATTAAATAAGTCACTTAATGCCTCTCAGACAGAGTTAGAAATTACTTTCCTGTAACTGAGGTCAAAATCCATTGAAGAGTTGTGATTTTTGGATTGATTTATATCATTTCTTTATTCACTTCTTCTTCACTTATTTCTTTTCTTCCTTGACCCAGAGAAGAGGTCACCAACTAACAAAAGCCCCAGTGCCATTGAAACTCTGGACGAATAATACTGACCCACATTAGCAAGTTGAGAGCCCTATCTCATTCTACACTGTAGAGTACAAAATTATAGAATAAAAAATAAAGAGGTTATCAGTCACAAAATTTGTCTTCCCTTGCAATGCAGATTAAATGGTTATAACTTCACTGGACTCCAATCTACTTGACATCTGTCAAAAGGCTGGGGTCATCTTTCTTCCATTAGCAAGGGTCTCCATTTCAACAATCCCCACCATACCCATATTCATGTCAGATACAATTGTCTACTTCTTGTCAATCTTCTCTGCTAATGGGATCAACAAATGCTGAAACCAGGCATCTTTCTCTTCTGTATTTTGCAAAGAGAAAATGCTGGTTCTTTTTAGGGATAGAAGAGCAAAAAAAGTAAAAGGGAAAGATAGCTCCTGGACTCCTTTCATCTAATGCTCTCTTTTATTTATTTCCCAAGGCAGAAGTTTCCCATTATGCCAACCTGTAAGATGGAGGATTGCTTTGCAACTAGAAATGCTGCCAGTGACCCAATTCCAAAGGCTCCATTTGTGGGCATGATCTATCCCATCCCTAGTCACTGCGGTAGACAGTGAAGCTTTCAAATATGCGAAACGAAACTAGGCAATGCAGAAACGTAACTTGTCTTCGGAAATGATGGGTAGATTTTTGCATCTAGTTCCAGGGCAAAGAAGCCTCCAATTATGATATACTTGACCCATCATCCTAGCCTCAACCACTGAACAGATCTGCGGACTCAAAACATGTTTGTGGTGAATCCCCAAATGATATATCTGTGGTAGATTCCAAAATGTTTTGGAGAAGGGATGAAAATACAGGTTCTTTTTTTTTTTTTTTCTTTTAAGATTTTATTTATTTATTTGACAGAGAGGAACATAGCTAGAGAGGGAACACAAGCAGGGGGAGTGAGAGAGGCAGAAGCAGACTTCCCATGGAGCAGGGAGCCCGATGCGGGGCTTGATCCTAGGTGTCTGGGATCACGATCTGAGCCAAAGGCAGACGCTTAATGACAGAGCCACCCTGGAGCCCCGAAAATGCATGTTCTTAATCCATACTTCTAACTGCTTCAAATTGTTACTCATTGTGATCAAGCCTGGATTCTTTCAGAGGGGACAGGCGGTTGGCCTTTTACGTAAACCAATTGTCCCATCCCTTGGTATGTGGGATCAAACTCATGAGTTCATTTTAGATCATCTACCCAAAATGCAGTTTTGAATCTTGGAATCTTGTTGGATCATTACAAAATCAATAGCATACGACAAAGGGGATAGTTAGACTAGGAAAACCACATGTGACGAATGCATTTGGAGACAAAAGGTCAACCTTTAACTAGCAAAGCCCCATGAATACTTCTAACCCAGAAGATCACTCACTAAATCATGCCTGCACCTTTTATGAATTTTTTAAACATAAATGCTAAGTTCAAGTTGGTGAAGAACCCTTCTCTAAGCAGTTCCAGGGATTACCTGTATAATGTAAGCACCATATAGGGTTTATGTGTTTGTTTCTACAGTCATTCCTATGTGTTTATACTTGCATTTCTATCTTTAATCCATAGAATCAGCGGTAAGAAATGAATATAACATCTCAGTGGAAATAAACACAACATGGTTAAGGAATGTAATGTTTTTGCCCCATTGCCTTAGGAGAGTAACCTCGATATTGACATGGTATATATTATTATGCTGAATAATTATTATGTATTGCCAAATATGACATACATATTTGGTATGTATATGATATATATACATATACTATATACATATAATATGCTATATACATATCTGTACAACATACAAGTGCTCTACTATATAAATGTACTATACTATATACACACTGTACAATATATGTGCACTGTAATATACACATGCGCTATCATACATACACGCAGTATGCAATATCCATGCACGGTACGAGATGTGTGTGCTACACTAGATGCATGTATTATACTATATTCAGAAGCTATATATTCATAAGTATATATATTCATTTCATATGCTATGTATCACTTTTAAAAAGTATATGTTAATAGTATATGTTAATACAATTCAATGTTTGTTTAATAAAATAAATATACACGCACCATAATCTAGATGTAATAAAATAAGTGTCCTTAGTTAAGCATAGTCCAGATACACAATGCCTGTCTGACATTGGGTAGTTTTGTTTTGGTGAAGGAACTGCTCAGTGCTTTGAGAGGTCCATTTCCATAAGCCAAGATTCCGACCCCCCCCAACACTCCTCAGTCCAAACACACACACTCTCTTTTAAAATTATTCTGCCACTTTTGTTAGATTGAGTTTGTGAACTGCCAAATCACTGAGTCATGCCCCCTTCTTACTCCTCTGAAGTCTGGGCCAACTTCTGTTTCTGAGGCAAAGCAGAAATAAACACCTTTCACTAGTACTTCACTCTTGTGGTAACATATGAGGGCATCCTCTCTCTCTCTCTTGGTATCTGCCGAGCAGACTCTGAAAACATCCTTTTCTGGATTTTCTGCTTTTCTCATTCTATTTTCTCCCAGAATCTGTTTGCAAAACATTTTATGGAATTGGCAAGTTATTTGCGCTGCTTTTGCATTGCAGTCTGACTAATTCAATTGCAATTATTTGTAAACTGCCGCCATAACTCTTCCTTGGCTAATGTCTGCAAACTGTTTACTAAACAATAAACTTAATCATGCATTCATTGTTGCAAATGTCTCCAAATGGCTTCAGAGTAGAGCTGACTTGACATTTTTGCCTATTTGCAAAGCCATGAAGGATGTTTTCTGAATAGACAGTAAGTTCTATAACATTGAGTCATTCTATTTCCTACACCTCTTCTGATCTATTGCAGATGGGAACGGCCTCTTTTATGGGTCAGCCAGGGGGCTGTGCTAATAGTGGGAGATCCAAAGCCAATGGGGTTGGAGGGAAGGCACTGGTAGCAGACACAGTAGGACAGGGTGGTATAGGCAATAGTCAGGTTTTATAAATATTACCTGAGCTCACTTAGCATACTAGCCAAGTTACTATTATATTTAAGATCCTTCCTGAGACTCCTTGAAGGGTACAGGCTAGAAAGACAGTGACTCTGCTCATGGAGGATCTGACAGGATGTAAGGACGAAAGGAGGAAAGATCATATAACATCTCACTTACAAACCTAGAGATCTAACAAACTCATAGTACTGTTACTAACAGTGGACAAGTCAAGATGAGGAACTGATCTGGGAAGAATGATGTTAAAGATGGCTCAAAATATCCTGGTTTGACCCAGCAACTACATATTTGGCAGAAGAGTGGATCGAAAATGTTTAGCAGGTAGTTTGGAATGGAGAGCATGAAAGGTCCAGCTGGAGCCTGTGGCATGGGGATACTGGCCATAAGGGTATGGCTGCTTCTGGGGGAAGGAAAAGGCAGACTCTTGAGGGGGAGGGTACTTTTTTTCAACCGGTAGGAAGATAAAAACTTAATAAAAATGTCAAAAAAAAAAAAAAAAGGATGGAAAGAGGACCCAGTGGTACCATGGTCATGGAAACAAGAGGAGTAATTCAGTAAGTCTGCGGTGTGGAAAGCCCGTGGCAGAAACGTTGCAGATGTTGAGAAAAACATACTTAATCGGAGATGGAGAACAGATAGAAGACTCCACCAAAAGCGCTGGGAGCGAGGATGAAGGGCATCAGTGAAGCTGCTATCAATACCAGGAGGCTCCCACCCACGGGGGAAGTCTAGCTGTGGAAGAAAAGGGAGGCTGAGTAGTACACTTGTAACATTTCTTCAGTTTGCTCATTCTCGCCCTCCTCACCATGCTGGTTGAGGTCATCTCACCTAAACCATTAGTGCATCCTCCATCATCCCTACTCTCTGCTTATGAAGTTGCACACCACATTAATGGGGAAAAAATAGGAGCAATCAGAGGACAATTTCTGTACATTTTACTCTGTGTCTTTACCCATGGAGACAATCTCCTTCTCCTCCTGGTAGAATGAATACTAGATCTAAACACTTTGGTCAAGCCAACCACTTGTGCACTATATCTCATCCCATCCCTTCCTTTCTATCCCAGAATGTTCCTCCAGAAATTACCTTCTCTTCTGCACTGCTTATGTCATCTTTTTTGCACAGGATGCTCTCATTTTACACACCTGAAAAACACCTTCCCGTGTCTCTACATCTTTCTCCAGGTCCTACTCCATTTCTCTGCGTCTACTTGCTGCCTTTAATTTGTCTCCTCCTCCTGTCTCTCGACTTCAGTGAAATCAACATCTCACAACTCGCTTCTTCACTGAAACAGCTCTTATCAAGGGTAACAGTGGCCTCTACATGGCTAAATTCACGAGTCAGTTTGTAGTTCTCAATCGATTATCCCGTTCTCTCAAAATTTGCACTTTTTTTTGCTTCCAGAACACCATTTTCTTTTGGTTCTCTTCCCTCGTCACTGGGCATTCCTTCCATTTTGTTGCTGGTACTTTCTCCTCATCCTGACTTGGAAGCAATAGAACACCTCACGGACTGTTCTTTCCACCTCTTCTGCATCTCTATCTACACTGACTTCTTATGTGATCCCATCCTGCATTTGGCTTTAAGTATCACCTAAATACTGGTGACCCCCAAATCCTATCTCCAACCTTGATGTCTACCCTCAACCCTAGGTACTATGTATCCACTTGTCGTATGCACGTGGATATTCACGTGGTGTCTCAAACTCAACATTCCGAGAACCCAATTCACAGATCCCTGCAAAGCACAAATCTCCTAAGCCTGCTTATTCTCCAGTATTTCCTTAACAAATAACAACTGCATCCTTCCAGTTTCCCAGTTGAGAATAATGCAGATATTTATCTCCTTACTTGTCCTCACATCTCCAAAGCTGTCCATCTGGAAATGCTGTCAACTCTCTGAAATATATATAGCATCTCATCACTTCTTGCCACATCATCGCTACCATTTTGGTCCAAGTCATTAGAATTTCTTGCCTGGACTATTACAGTCAGTTTCTACCTGGTCCTTCTGTTTCCATACCTTTCTATCAGGAGTCTTTTCTCAATGGAACAACCAGAGTGACTCTTTGGAAATATTGTTTGTACCAGCCATCGCTCAGAGGTCTCTGGTGGTTTTTTAGACCTCACCAAAAGTAGAAACCAAAGTCCTTTTAATAATTTTAAGACCCTACTGGATCTAGGCCGTGGTCATTCTTTGCCTTCATCATCTCCTTCACTACCCTTGGTTCACTCTAGACCAGCTACACGAGAGCCTCTCACCTGTTCCATTAACAAAGAAAATATCTCAGGAACTTTGCATGTTCTCTTTCACCTTACTGCTGCAATAGTCTTCCCCCAAAATTTATATAAGGTTCTCCTTACTAAAATCACTGCTCAGAGGTCACCTTATTGTAAAGCATTTCCTGTATGTCATAATAGTGCCCACCTTCAGCACTCCCTATCCCTTACTGTGCTTCATTTCTTTCCATATGATCATCTGATCTACCATATTTAGTTGTGTATTTATGGCTTTCACTCCATTGCATGCAAGAACTATGAAAACTGGAACCTTATCTTCAGCATCATCTTCATCACTGTCTTCTATTGCCTCCACTTAGAAAAGCACCCAGCACGTGGTTCATATGTAATTAATATTTGAATGAGTAAAATGCAACCGAATACAAGGTCAGTGGTTCCTAGCACACTACTTAGTACATCATAGACCGGGTGGGACTGAGTTTCTCAGGACCAGCTGATGAGAAGGATTCCCACATCAGGGGTTATCAAGAAGCCAAATCCAGGAAATCAAACTTAGAAGATAGAATGGGCCACCAGCACCAAAGGTTCAGACTCAGATGAAGAAAGAACCATGGCCGGTATCAAGATTCTTAGGAAGGTGACATTTGAATGAAGCATGGAGGAGACAGGCTGGTGGCTTACCTTCAAAGAAAAATATCAGCAATATATAGTATTCTATATAGAATCTTTTATACTAGAAGATAGTATCCTAGGCCTCAAACCCGGGCTCCAGTCTGGCATTAGGTACAGAGAAACACAGTGAGTGACTGTATCACGAGCCCCAGCTTGAAATCCTATTCATTCAGTCCCAGACACAAGCCTACACCCGATATAACCAATTCCGACCCAGGATGGGCGTCTGACTGCAAGAGATAAGGCAGTCAGTCAAAACTGCAAAGCCAGAGTCCCCATGGCCAGTTCTGCAAAGGCCTCATCTGGGAAACCAATCGTTCTGTTTCCCAAGCCTTTCCACTAGAAATAGGGATTTTTCTCTTGTAAAACTGGCCACAAAATGCAATGCACAAAGATCCCCAAACCACTCCGCCAGACTCGCCAGCAAGCACAATTCTTCTCAGCTTTCTAAGAATACCTACTATATAATGAAAACCATAAAGCCCCAGCCTCCACGCGCACGCGCGCTGCAGGTGGACGGAGAGTAGCACTTCCTCCCGTCAGAGCATCCCCCGCCTGCCGCCTTGACAGGGCATCCTCGCCTCTTCGCAGCTGCAACGGGAAACCGCCCCCTCCGTTTTCCCTGGTCCCCAACTCCGGGTGCCAACTTCGGCTCTAACACTGTTCAAAGTGAATAATCAAAGGTCGTTGAAAAAAAGGTGACACTTACTTGAATCAATGTCTTCTTGAGGATTTTGAAAGGTGCAGCAGGCATAAAATTTAATATTGATTGTTGGGGCACATTCCATTCCCCCTTTCAGAGTCATTTCAGAATGACAAATAATTTGTTTGGGTCCATACCGGGAACGTTTGTCTACTGGACACACATGAGTCCCCGGACCTCTTAGTGGAGCTCAGCTGGCTTTTTTCTGGCCACTTCTCTGAGCTGGTTCTCCCCTCCTTAAATTTCTTGGTTCCTGCCGTCCTCTTCTGCTTGCTCCTCTTCGCTCCTGTTCTAATTTCAACTGTCATTTCCCCTGCTCTCCCGAGTGCTCTGAGCTCCTGTTCTAATTTTTCATGTCTTCTCCCAGTGCTGCCCTCCTTTCTGTCTCTCTGACCCTCTCCTTGCCTTCTCTTTTTCTCCGACTCTGACTCTTCCCTGTCCCATCGGAGGCTTTGCCTCAGGTTTCACTTCGGCTCCGGTATTCTGCATCCTGTTTAACGCAGCCAGTAATAGGATGTCCGATCTGCTCTGCATAAATCCCAGATTCACCAAAATAAAATAGGATTTTTTTTTCACATTCTTTGACACCCGCCTTTGAATCTCATCTCCTCTCAATATTTCCTCCCCCTCCTTCCCTTCCAGCTCTTACTTGCAGTTAGAATAATCTAAGAAAATCTCTTTTTATATTCCTTGGTTGATAGGAGCAAAATATAAGGGATTGGTCTGAGAACTCTAATTTTAATATAATTCTGGTCCAATTTCATTTTCTAAAGAAGTTTGGATGAATTTCCGGTGAGTATCCAGGCAAGTGTGAACCAAGATCTCTGGGAGCCCATCATTCCTTCCAACAATATTTAAATGAACAAGGAAGTTAAAGGTCATGTCTTGTAAGTGACATATTTCTCAGAGGTTTTTCTCCCCTCTTAGTTGCAGATAGAAACAACTGCACTTTTGTTAATTATACACGGAGTGATTTGCATTATTGCAAACTGCTTAACCAAATGTGTATATTGGCAAACAATCTGGGTGGAATTTTGAACACACTGGTCTGGCCTGAAACGAAAGAAATGTTCAACAAATGTGGTGTTGGGATGTGAAAAGGAATTCCTAGTTGTCTTGAATACCCAGGATCCTTAAGACAGGGATGGTACAGATTCTATCTACATGTTGGTTCTTAAGGGCAAAGAGCTCCTGCTGTGAACTTTTCCCAGCTTGGGGGACCTGGATAGTTCCATACCGAAGAATGCCTCTGTGCCCACATTAAAGGTTACGGTTTCCATGTCAGGACACATTTTGATTTCTAGGTTATTATCTGGAGGCAAGGGCATCTTTCAGCCTTACATAGAATCTCCCCGTCACTGCCTGGAGAATGAAAATAACATAGTCAACCACCTGGTTGTTTCCAGGAAACTGTTTTTGTTTTATGTAATTGGCCAGTCCTTTTGGCAAACCTCCTCATCTGAAACAGAACATTTTACATTTGTGGGAAATATATTCATACACAGACAAGGAGAAAGTTTGTACTGAACAGGTCAGAGTTTAAAACTGTACATACCGCATCTTATTCTTACAAGAAGTCATTGTGGATCTTTCTGAAACTAATTCTGAAGTGCTTTCCGAAGTAACAAATGACACAATTTTCTTGGCTCTGTATTACTGTTACTATCTTTACAGATGGTAAATGAAAGTTGGGGTTACGACATTCAACCCACATGGACTCAGTAAACTTTCTGAGTGTCTACTTTGTACCCGGCACTGTGGTGGGGGTTGCAGGGGTCATAAAGATGAATAAGCCCAAGTTCCTTCTCGGGAGGTGCTTCCCGCTAAAGGTCATGTCAAGGGTCAACCAAAAAGCCTTAACCTCATCTGAAAATCTTAATCCCAAACACTCTTCTTCACAGAATAACTCTAGAGTTAAACCTCTCCAGAGCATCTGACTTCTTAAAATAAGAAAAGAAAAGAAAAAAAAGACCATAAAACACAGGAAGGGAAAGACTATACATATGTTACATTTTTCACTTGCTACTTACAACATGGACAGCGTTTATACAAACTTCTCAAATACATGGTGGAGGAAAAAAAAAAGACCTCATGCACATTTCGCCTCATGTAAGTTTCTGAAGCTTCTCCTGCTTTTAATTAAGTAATTATCCTTTTCTAACAATCTCCAGGGTTTTGTTTTTTTTTTTTTTTCCATGAGAATGAGCAGAAAAACAAAAACATGGGGGAGGGGGAAGACCCATTGCTCCGTTGAGAAACAGGAAGTTATGTGAGACTTTGTTTGCCCTTTCTGCTGTGAAGAAGTTTGCGGAAGAGCTGTATCCCTCTTAGCTGTGCTCAGCTATGTAAACCACCTACAGAAAAGACAGAGGTCAGCGTGGGAAAAGAAGGGGCGCCTTGGGCCCAGAGTGACAACAAAATCAGCGCCTCCAGGCATCTCAAACCATTGAGACTGTGGGGTCCTTCAGAGCTGCTTCCTTTCTTCTTCCTTTTTCTCTTCTTTCTTTTTCTTCTTTTTTTTTTGGAGGGGGGGTTAAATTCTGAATCATGAATCTATTAAACATGCTGATCTTTTCAGACATAGTCCAGGGACCGCAACGGACTCAAAACTAAACCAATCGTCTGCTTTGTTGCCATAGGGTGCTTCCGTTGCTGTGTTCTCTCTGCTATTGTCTGGGACGACGGGAATGAAGAAGGAAATCCTCTCTAGAACGGGAGTCGCTCACGCTGCCCTTTGGATACTTGTGGGGTTTCCTAGCGATGCCACAGGGGCCCTCAGGGTTGCCGAAGAAGACCATGGGGGCTGGAGCCCAGCAGTGTCTCTTTTCTATTACATAAATTGAGGTGAAACTTCCTGCATGTTCGAGGAAAGGGCTCTGGTGAAAAACGGATTTTGAAAATGATTGCTAGAGGAAATCTTTAGGGCAATGCCCTGAAATATCCAGATAATTGAAGGTTTTTTTTCTTTATTTTAATTATTCTTCTTGCTTTTGCTTTTCCCTGGGTTTCTTTGATCCCGCTGCTCTTTTCAGTTCATCCTATGTCTTTTGGTACAAGATGGAAATGTCTTTATAGCTTCAATGCTTTCAGATGTACTGGAAGGGAAAATTCTGAGTTGGCATCCAAATGAAAGTATGGGCTTTCTGAAATTTCTGTTTCTGCTGTTCAGTGTCACATCGGCCCCCACTGTGACAAAAAGGAAGGTCCTTATGAGATTATGTCTAGGATTTCAGGCCACTGACATACTGAATTTACCAGGCCGCGATGTCATTTTCTACTCCCAAGGATGGGCTTGGAGCCGCGGATTTCATTCTCCACGATGTGGGAGTCTCCTGAAGGCCTGGTGAACATGGCTTTGTTCCGCCTCAGCCCCCTCACTCCGGAGTTCCTGATTAAGTGTGTGCAAAGCTCTTTGAGCCCAGTGCCAAGTGTTGCTGCACTCCTTGTCCCCCCGATTGCTCCCCAAAGCTGGTGTGCTGTGGATCCTGAAGGAAGGGGTGGGAGGGTGGTCAAGACCAGGAGGCTTCTGGGTGACGGAAACTGAAATCATGTCCAATGCAATTCTGGGGTTTGGAAATGCAAGATGAGGGTGCCAGTTCGTAGGTTTCTGGGAAGAGCACTCTTCCTGGTTTGCAGACACACGGTGTGGATAGGTTCCTCTACTCTTTGTTTATTTTTGTCAGCTTGCTTTTATCTACCCTTTTCCACTCCCATCCATATGTAAGCGCCATTAGGAGAGTAGATGGGAGGATCAAAGTTGGTAAAGTAAACCAAGAAAATTGTGGAAGCAAACACCTATACTATGTTCTTGGAATGATTTGCCTATTTCTGAAACTTTTTGACTTTCTCCTGTTTTCTATATGGTGAAGTTTGCCTTCTTCTTTTTTTAAAAATATTTTATTTATTTGACAGAGAGAGAGATCCCAAGTAGGCAGAGAGGCAGGCAGAGAGAGGAGGAAGCAGGCTCTCCACTGAGCAGAAAGCCCAATGTGGACCTCGATCCCAGGACCTTGAGATCATGACCTGAGCCAAAGGCAGAGGCTTTAAACCACTGAGCCACCCAGGTGCCCTATATGGTGAAGTTTGCCTTACTGTGGTATCATAAACATAGAAAATTCTGAAAAAAGAATTTCACAAAATGACACCTATAAATCGACAGTTGGGCAATTGTAGTCATTCCTTCTTTCCTCAGGCATGTTCTAGGCATTGGATGTCACATGCCGGACCCTGATTTTGACCTTGGATATTATAATAAGCAGGACAGCATCTGTGCTTACAGAGTTTCTATTCTTGTAGAGGAGACATCGGTCAACCCAGTACGGATGTTTAGGAGTTCTCTGTAATATAACTAATGTATTTCCCGCTGCCATTCACAAATCCACTTAACACAAAGGGGAGGACGATGGGCTATGGAGGGTATTTTATTATGTGTAATCAGTCTTTCCCCTCTGATGTTGATGGAAGGATTTCCATTCTTTCCCCTTCAGTCAAGATGAATCTCATCTATCTATCACAGGATTCACAGAAAGACCAGTAAACAATTTGTGTGACAGCTTCAGAAGGAGATATTCACTCTTGTTTTTGGTCTCCAAAAGTCGCAGTGTTGGGCCAAGCTTGGAAATAGAAGCAATAGTGCTCCTTTAACCAACCTTAGGTTTATTTCTGGGTGAATGCACTTTTATCCTTCTAATTGTCATCTTAACCATCTGTGGAAAGGCATAAATTTCAGATTCCAGAAGTCTGGTGAATAAACTAGAACATAATTAAACTTAACCAAATCTCTTTTCTTTCCTCCGGAGTGCTCAGCATCCTGCATAATAAGGCCATGGCTGGGAGGGTGCATTTTGAGGAGCTGTGAGTGTAGACTGAATCCACTGAGCTTGGAAGGCACTGTCGGCAAGCATGGGTTTAACTCACAGCTCTACCGTCAACTAATTGTGTGGCCTTGGAGGCTGATTCATTTCTCTGGGTTTAATGTTCTCCTTTATACCTTGGTTATAGCAGGATTAATCTCAGAGTGTTGTTGCAAGTGAAGCTAAATGAGATTTGGAAACATTGGAAGTGTCTTCCCGTTTCACAACTCACAGCCTTCTCTGAGAAGTACTACCAAACAACACGGATGAGCCTGGAGTGGCTGTATTGGGATATAAGGTCCTGTCTCCCCACCCGCTGTGGACTGGAGAAGTGGGTCTCTGTCCTAAACTAGACCGATCAGATTGTCTCTTCCCAAATTTGGCACTTGCTGTTGAGAGAGACTCAGAGACTGGGAACCGCAGAACTGAGTCATAGCAACATCGCTGGCTGGAGTGTGAATGGGTTACTGCTGTCTGGATCTCTGGGCTCACGGATTCTTCTCTTCCAGAGTATGATTTCTTCCTTGAATTTTGTGAGATAGCCCATTGTTCTTCCAATAACTCTCATCTTCGGTTGGAATTGGATTCTGATTACTCACATACCCCCCTCTAAAAAGATCTTAAAAATGTTTACCATTGAATACTTGAAGTTCTTCCAAATCTGCTGTCTCAAAACTTGCATCTCCATCTCTTAGTTGCTTAACTGGACCTTTAGACCTTTTCCTAAAAATTCTCCTTCGGCACCACATCTACTCTATCCTGAAGCCACTTTGACATCATTATTTTCCCTCAATATCTTTTTTCCGAACCGTTCATTTCAGTGACCATCTCTCACCTGGACTCTTCTCTCTCAAGATGGTTTTCTCCATTTCTGCTCCAGCCTTCCTTCGGTTCCTTCTCCAAACAAAGCCAGGGGGAGATGGATTCTTCCAAAAATGGATCATATAAACTGGATCATGCAAGTCCTCTGCTGAAATCCTTTCCATGGTCTCTTATTGGCCTGGGAGTAAAATCTCAGCTCTGTCATCACCTCTAGGGTCCCCCTGCTCTAGGCCCGTCTGCCATGCCAACTCCACCTCCCACTTCTCTTGACCATGGTCTCTGCTCCCCAGTGCCATCTTTGTCTTGGTTTCTCCAAAGATCCATCCTGCCCTGAAACCTTTTTATGTGTGATTTCCTCTTTTGGTGCTTTTCTTTCAGATGCCTCTCATTCAATCCCCTTACCTACTCATCTTCGTCATTTCCTACGAGACCTTCTCTGACCTCCAATATCTGAAGTTGATCTCTCAAGAATACATGTTCTTTATAACTCTGATGGTAAAGAGGCTCCAGACATCTGTGGTCATGGGTGTATTTGCCTCGTCTCCCCTATGAGATTGCATGCAACATAAAGATAAGGAACTTGCAGGCCTCACTTCCCCCCATCTCTACTGATGTAGAGCAATGACATCGGGTCCCTAGACAGTTGCCAGAGCATCACGAAGGTGAACACCGGAATGAGCAATGCTGCTTATACCCAGGGAAGGCAAGGCAAGTGGGCATCACTCAGCCTGCCATTTAACTTGGAATCAACGAATCATGGCCATAAAGCACTTGGGTAGTTTCAGAAGAAAATTCCACTTGTCTCTCTAACTGCAGAGTGGTCCTAGGCAGGCAATGCAAGAGGATAGAAATAAACCAAGGTCGATGAAAACGCTATTACATTCAGAGGGGATATTTTCCATTCGTTTTAAAATTAAAGTCTCATGCAAGCAGCAGAAAAATACACCACAGATTCCTTAGCTTGATTGTTTCAACTTTTAATAGTAAAGTCAATATATGCCTCCAACGAACTGCTGGGGAATGTTCTGTGATTGCCGGGTTGTTTTATGTATGTGAAGCAACAAAACAATATAAGGTGACAAACAAAAGATGGAAAAATATATAAAAGGGGGGAAAAAAAGTTCGCTGTGTGCTACCTCGGGCTTTAAAACTCTTCTTATACACTTCACCGCGAAGTCTATTAAAGCAAAATATAGTGGAAATACAATGTACTGCAATGAATGTCTTCAAACTAGCAATTTAGCGCAAAAGCTGAGGGCAGTTCTTATGCACCGACTTTTAATACCAAGACGATTTGTGGTCTCACAAAGTTCCTGCCTTAGGCAGAAGTTGTGCTGGTTCTAATAGGCCTAGTTTGCTGGCTGTCAGAATAATGGAGAATTTGGTAGCAGAGGGGCTGGATGCTATAAACAGCGGAGATAATTAGAAGGTCTGCGGGGAGGATTGTGAAGCTGGTTTATATTCGGTCACAAGGGAAAGGTTTTGTTAGGAAACTGGGGGTTGACTCAGTGTCGCCTGCGTCCCAGAGGGTTTATTGGGGGGCAATTCCGTGGGTCACTGGGCAGGCTGGTTTTCTTTTGTGAATCTAAGGTTATGGTTATCACTGCAAATATTAAGCTAATAATAATAATAATATTATTATTGGGGCACCTGGATGGCTCTGTGGGTTAAGCATCCCACTCTTGATTTTGGCTCAGGTCGTGATCTCAGGGTCTGGGGATCGAGCTCGGAGCCAGGCTCTCGATGAGCGGAGTCTGTTTGTCTCCTTTTTTCCCCGCTGCCCATGCACTTTCTCTCAAATAAATAAATACATCTCTAAAAATAATAACAACAATGTTGTTGAACACCTACAATGTGCTTGGCCCTGCTCCCCAGTTCTTCTGTGTCCGCATTCTATAGAGAAGGAAATCAAGGCTCAGAAAGGTAGACACTTTCTTCAGTGTCAGACACAAGCAAAGAGTTGGGTCTGTGATCATGTAGAAACTATGTTCTTCTCACCATATTGGACGGTCTTCCTGTGCGGCATCGTCGGCGTTGCCAATCAGAGTGTTTTCAGTGAGGACTCTATGCATTCAATGAGGATCTTCATGCATTTATGTCTACTTGCCCTAAGTGTAGAGCCAACCAGTTTTCCAGACAGGGGCTGGCATCCAGAATGAGGTCTCCCATGACTAACTATTAATCACAGTTCAGGGATGAAGTTTGCTAGGGATTTATTTTATTTTATGTAAACTAGTGTGGGATCTAGACCGTCCTTTATCATAAAGCCTAGTTTTTCACTCCTTGGGGCAAAGTTTGCTTTCCTCCTGGGAAGACCAGGTAGCCATACATCACTGCAGCTTTCAGGGTATGACCCTCCTTTCCTGGCCCCACGTGGTCACCTTGCCAGGTGAGGCACAGGCAGGGAGGGTAAGAAAATCCAAAGGCAATTTCCCATGAGGTGTTGGAACATAAGGAGCAATTCTGCGGTCACTTGTGGTTTTGACTTTCACTCCACTTGTACATTTAAATACACAGGGCAAGTCACCCTCTCAATAAGGGACCGGGACCAAGAATTAGTGGTAACCTCTTACCTTAGGGTGCTCAGTTACACACTTGGACTGTTTCTGTTTTTCTTAAGTAATAAATAGTAATTAGCATTTCCCAGCACATTGTGGAATGCTTGCCTTTTCCCTCATGAAAGCTAGAACAGAACTGGGGAATTGACAGGCAAGTGATGTTATCATGCGCAGAAGACCAAAGAGCCTGGGATTATGCAGCCTGGAAAGGGGGAAGTTGAGAGATGGCATTATTATAAGTGTATAAAACACTGAAGGCTGTGATTAAGGACTTGTTTACCAAACACTGGATCATTGGAACAAGATGGCTTCACCCAGAGACCATCCTACATTGTTCGCTTCCAGGCAAAATCAGCTTTCCTCCCTCTTGCTTTACATTCATGCTCAGAAGAATTTGTTTCACTGTTGCATCGGTCTTTTATTCAGTCATTTAGGAGAAGTATCAGGTGGGGGGCAAAGAGCACTAGCGAGGGGTAAGAGGGTGTGGGTTCTAGCCTTGGTTCTGTCATTGTTTGCAGCACACCCTCAAGGCTCAGTTTGCTCATCTCCAAAATGGGAATGTTAAGCCTTATTAAAAAAAAAAAAGGTCTTTATGAAGGTCAGATGGGAGAGAATATAATATACAAGTCCTTCATGGTCTGTAAGGGATTTTATGGGGGCATTTTTGTGCCCCTCATTGCATGATTTAGACCCATTTCTTTCGTGAGTTGATAGAAGAAGCAGCTTGAGAACTTGACAGGTTGTTTGCTTGTCACTCATCAGCCCTCCCCTTGGCTTCTCCTGGTCTCTGTCTCTCTGGCTTCCTGGAACAGAGCTTCTCTGATGCTATGTTAAGGCCACACATGAATTCCTCAGAACGACCCATGAAGAAATGGTTGAACCATGAAGTACGAGAGGAAGAAGAAAATGACACTTTATGCCACCCTCCAGTAAAAAATTCTGGGTCCCTTTCTAAGTGCTCTGTGGAGGGCCCTGGACAGAGGGAGCCCTGGTGCCCACAGCAGTAGCTAACTCAAGCAGGTCCCCTTGTGTGGTCTGCTCAACTAGCTGCTGTTTGCAAGGTCGGGAAGCCCTGCCTCAGCCTCTGCTTCCTGGGGGACCCCAAGGTAAGTCAGGACTATCCCAGGGCGTGTAGCCATGCCTCTCCAGCCTCCTACACTTGAGGCTCTGAGATAATCCCAATGATATTATCCAGATCAAGAATAATCATAAAACTGTGTAGCTCATCTGTGCATAATCAAGTTCAAGTGAGATTCAGAATCTGGCTCTGAAACTCTGGGGCTCCAGGTGTTCCGCTCAGGCAGAGAGGAAAATACAAGCTGGATATTCTTATCAGCCTTGAGATGCACGCTCCTGGGATTGAGAAACCGATGATGAAGAAGGTCTTAGATGAGCTTCCATATGACTGATTTCTCCAGATTGTCTTGGCCAGTATAGCAGCGATGGCCCATCAACCCTCATCTGGACAATAGGCACAGTTTCCTAAGCTGTTCCTTGCATTTAGCTTCTACCTTTCCAATTTTAATTCCCGATCAGCAAAGAGAACAATCTTTTAAAATTCCAGACAAATCATGTTACCCTTATACAATATCCTTCCGGTTCTCCACTGCTATCAGAATGTAATATAAAATTCTTCTCACAAACGCCAGTGCCCTTGGAATCTGGCCCCTGACTACCTCTTCTGCCTGGCCCCTTCCACTCTCCCCGTCTGCCCACACCACACTCAAGCCACTCAGATCTCTTTCAGCTCCTGGACCTCTTGGCTGCCTCCGGTTCTTTGCTCCTGTAATTTCCTCAACAGAGGGTTCTTCCTGCCCTGATTCTTGTGACCAGTCCCTTCTCTGTCTGGCCTCTGGTTAAATGTCATGTCCTGCAAGGAAATATTCCCAGACTGTTATGGAGGATTTTGCCCTCTTCCCCTCTGCCCTCACTTATTCTCTATGGTGAAGATCGATCAGCAAATTTTTTCACTAAGAAATAGTAAAGCAAGTTCCTTGAGTGGTGCGTTATCTGCGGCAAGTGTTTTAACTCTGTAGTTATAGCAGCCTTAGACAGATACAAATGATTGGGAGTGGTTGTGTTCCAATAAAAACTTTATTTACAAAAATAAAAACCTTCATTTATTTATTTACAAATCCAGTGGGCTCGATTTGGCCCTGAGGGCCAGAGTTTGCTGACCCCTGCGCTATTGATTAACCCCTTTAGAGTTCTTGGTGGCATTTATTGCAATTTAAAAATAATCTTGTGCTCATTGACTTGTTTGTTGTTTGTCTTTTCCAGCCGACTGCTCATTCGATAAGGAAGGAATCATGCCCCTTTTGTTTATGCTCTTGGTACCTAGAAGGGCTGCAGGTACACAGTAGATTCTAAATACATATTTTTAAATAAACAAACAATGAAGTATGTCTCTCTTGTTATATCTCAACTCTGCATCCTATATATTTATAATTTCCTTCACAGCACTGATTTCAATTTTTGATTGCTTCATTTATCTGTTTTTGTACAGACACTATGTCCATCTTATTTAATTAATTGATGCACCCTTCAGTACCTATTATAGTGTTTCCCACATAAACATCTTGGTAAGTAGGATGAATAAATAGATGAATAAAGTTCATTTCCATGAGTAAAAGGAAGCACAGACCTCTGATTTTGATAAATGTCTTTAAAAAATATATCGGGGTGCCTGGGTGACACAGTTGGTTAAGTGTCCCACTCTTGTTTTTGATTCAGGTTATGATCTCAGGGTTGTGAGATTGAACCCCACATGGGGCTCCATGCTCGACATGGAGTCTGCTTCAGTTTCTCCCCCCTTTCCCGTCCCTCCCCAACCTCCACTAGTGTGCATCCCTCCTTAAATAAATAAACACATCTTTTAAAAAATTTTAAAAAATATCACTATGAGAATGTGTGCATGAATGAATAAATGTGTCTCTTGGTTCTGCATAATTATATTAAAATTTTCTTAAAAATTCTCCAAATTAATAAATATAAGGGATCCTATGAGAAAAAAGAACTAGTCATTTGCCATCGTCTAGATCAGACTCTTTAACCACTTAAAGATTTGGTAAGCAGACACACTTTCAGGCTTTATCCAGGTAGCTTCTTAATAAATGTAAATTCTCCTGAAGGGTTGATCCTGGGGCCACATGATCCTGGATCTACATGAAGGTTCAGTGTGACCCATGAGGGTATTTCCTCTTCCTGGTGGTTCTATCGTTCTCTGCAGCTGAGAAAAAATTTTGTTGACTCGTGGACATACCCATGTTTCTGTCTACTTGGAAAAGCTTAAAACTGAATTTAAGGAATGCAAAACTGGAAAAAGACATAATGTACCATAATCCAGATAAAAAAAATAATAAACCATAACAAGTGTGGCAATAACATGTCCCAGTTTGCATGGGGCCAGCATTGTTTTTGTCATCCCCCCCCCCCGAGTCATTATTAATAGTGTCTCTTTTTCTTCTCAAAAGTGCCTGATTTGGACAATCAATTATCTTGTCACTAGAAACATAACAAGCAAGTTACCTTTCTTTCTTAAGGAGAAGCTGAACATGTTCTGGGTGCCTAGCAAGTCGCTGGAGTGGAGCTTGAGGACATCAGGCTGTCTTCCCTGGCCTGTTGTGGGTAATGTTCCTGTTGGTGACCCCCGTGGAAGTTTTGGCAGGAATTACAGAGACAGTTTCAGCAAGGCAAATTTAAATACCCGATTTATCTTTAAGTCAAGTCTCGGCCTTAAGGAAGTGGTGGAAGCCTGAGCTCTGCTGGTCTGGAATGTCTGACCCAGATTCTTGGAAATGGCTGACGCCATGATCTGACATAAGTCTTCAGAGGTAGCCTGTGCTTCAGGAGAAGGTGTTACCCTCAGAGGAAGGTTTTCCTCTCTCATTTTTCAGCAGCCATTGGGAGACTTGCACATAAATTCCTATTGTCCAGTGAGTTAGGAATTATGGACATTGATGCCAAAGGCAGTGGTTAGAGCATTGACTCTGCTCTGGGCTCTAAATCCTGGCTCAGAAATTTATTGTCTCTTGTCCTGAACCTCTCTGTGCCTCTTTATGCCTTAATTTCCTAGCCTGCAAAATGGGGATGGTTATAGTCCTGATTTCCTAGGACTCAATAATTTGAAAAGCTTTTACTACACTCTTACATATTTTTTCTTAATGCTCTTCAGAGGACTTTCAATCTTTAGATAAACTGTTTCCCAAAGACTTGAGAATTATTCACCATCAAAGTTCCATCATGTGGAATTTTGTATAATATCTATATTCTACATCTTATTGGCATGTTGGCTTTAAAGTTTATGTAAAGGTTTCAGTTTCCTTAACATTTGCCTGATTGTATGATGTCCCCAAATATTTTGCAATTTTGGTACCTCTGTGAACCTAGGGCACAATGAAATAAATTAAATTAATTAGAGCAGATAATTAGTCTAGCTAACCATCATCTTGCATA
This sequence comes from Spilogale gracilis, assembly GCA_004023965.1. Classification (NCBI taxonomy): domain Eukaryota; kingdom Metazoa; phylum Chordata; class Mammalia; order Carnivora; family Mephitidae; genus Spilogale; species Spilogale gracilis. Next base: position 23,841 of record PITA01008541.1, on the reverse strand, counting down.
ATGCATCAATTCAACCCTGCTTATTTGTTCCAAATAATCCAGTTTGACTGACACATAAGAGTATAATAATATAAGGTTCATTTCTATTTAATAGCATCGCATGTATTCTCTCAATAAGTCAGATAATTAAGTAATTCCTCTGTAATTATTAGTATTAATTTTATATATCCTTTCTGGTTACCAGAATTATTATTCCTTCTGTAAGAGTGGCAATTATTGTTAATTTAATTCCATATTCTACATTGACTCCTGGTAATGATTCTGAATCTTAAAACTATTGTGTTTGTTTAGGCCCTAAAAACATGTACTCATATAACTTTCCCATTTCTTAGCTCATTTAATTTGTGATTTAGTTAGGTAGTTTTACAAAGTTAATTTGGTCATATCTGAAATCTCGACATTGTTGTTATTTGCTCTGTAATATACATTTCATGAACAACAATTATTTCTTCATTGTTCTAGAATCATTTGTTTGTCCCTTTTGGGAGGATTATCAGGATTCTTGGAAAATATCTTGGATGATGCTTTCACGTTACAAATATGAGGCCTGAGGAGGTTTGGTGACTAGCCTAGGCTCATAACCCAGCCCAACTGGTATCCACCTTCTATCCTTTAATTTTCTTTTATGCTTCCCTTCATTTAAGAATGCTGCTCTGTTTTCTCAAACCTTATTCGTTATCTTCAGCCTTATTGTCCCTCATCCTTCAAACTACATATGGTTAGTCTTTAGCTGTAAGACATGGGTGATTCTCGGCTATAGCAGGAAGGAAGGGGTTCTAGAAGGTGTTGATTTGAATCTGGGGCAGCTCCTGAGGGTTCTTGGGTAGGTGAATGGCGGAGGTGAGTGGGAGGGGACAGGATGGGACATGATCTGTGAAGAGGGACTGCTCTGCATTCTGGAGAGAGGGATAGGAAAAGTGAGTTAATTCTTGCAGAAATGACCTCAGAGCAATGATCTAGAATGCAGAGTGAGAGCCACAGGGCTGCAGGTGACTTTCCCATTCATTCAGTTGTTGCCATATTCTGTCTACCTCCACACTGAAACCTCTCTCAAAACATCCCTTTCATCTTCAGTCTTTTTTTTTTAAGATTTTATTTATTTATTTGACAGAGAGAAACACAGCCAGAGAGGCAACACAAGCAGTGGGAGTGAGAGAGGGAGAAGCAGACTTCCCACTGAGCAGGGAGCCCGACGTGGGACTCGATCCCGGGTCTCTGGGATCATGACCTGAGTTGAAGGCAGTCGCTTAACCAACTGAGCCACCCAGGTGCCACTCATCTTCAGTCTTGCTGCGACTCCACTACCACTGTCCCCCACTATCACTGTCCTGGGCTACTGTGACATTTCCACACTGGGTTTCTCGTCTTGGCCTCTCACTTGGATCCACTCTGCACACCCACTTCAGCAAGCCTTTCTTAGGCACAAATCTGCCCATGTGGCATGCTTACTTCAACCTCAGTAGATTTTACTGTCATGCAGGGTAAAGTCCAAACAAGCCTCTTCACATTCCTGTCCTCAGATGTCTTCTTGGCTCTACCTTTGGGGTTCCCAGCCATTCACCCTGCTGACTGGCCAGGCTTGCCCTTCTGAGCACACCATGGAATGTCCTCTCCTATTTCCTTCCCCTCTTTTCTGCCCAAAGGAAGCTGCTTATGGGCTCATTCCAAATGCCACTACCACACTGATTCCTCCGTTTCCTCTTAAAAGTAGAATGACATGCTCTGTCTTTGGTTTTTCCCCATTTCTCTGAATGCCTGTCTCCAGAATAAGGCGACCATTACACTGGAGTAAGTCGTGTATGTGTGGGTCTGATTTAGCATTGAGCGTTCAGGGCCTACTGCCAGACTAAAGACTTAGTAACTTCTTAATAAATAGTTTTGAATGAGTCTTTTGTTTATTGGTCCACAGTTCAGAGAAAGGCGGAGGTAGAGACACAAAAAGACAGTGGCATGAAGGCTGTAGAAGTCATTCAGCTCCGGATCGGTGGAAGATCCCTCCCTTACGAAGCCGTTTGGGGACTCAGGACCTGCCCATGCGGCCCTGTCAGGTTGGAGCTTGGGTCACAACCTTTCTGCAGTCCAGCCGGCAGGAAGGGAATGGAAGCACGAGGGAAACAATGACTCAAGGCCCTGCTGAGGAAATGGCGAGCATCACCTCTTCTCAGATTCCTTCTGCCCTGAATCGGTCATATGACTCTATCTCAATGCAAAGAAGGTGAAGGAGTCATTCATTTGCCATTTATTCATATGTCCAGGCAATAAGAGAGGATAGTTTTGGGGAGGCAATTAACAATCTCCACCCAGTTGACTCCCAACTCTCTTCGGAGCCATATCACTGCTCACCCTCACCAGCTCCCGTCAGGCATCACGGCTGCGAGATTTCACGTTGTGCTTTGAGAAACATCGGTCTACCTGCAAATGTCTCAACTGCCTGATATGAACCAATCTTCTGTCTCACTTTTTATCTCTTTCCTCTTAAAAATTACCATAAACTTTCCTACTTAAACTGTCAAGCTTTATTTTCTTTCTGTATGAGGAAAAAGTTCCTGTACATTAATTTTGTCTTATTTCTTTGTTTAATTAGACAATCTCTATTTGGCATAACCCAATCCTGATTTAAATTTCTTTTTTTCCTTGTCTATTGTCTCTCTTATGGCATTTTCCAGAAACTGTACTAATTTAGGGGATCTTTTATCTTGACCAGCCTCATCAATCGAAGAAGCTAATTTTTTTTTCCCCTGGAAATGTTTACGAAAATTCTTTTGTATAGCTGCTTCCTCTTATGGGTTGTTCTTTTGTATTTCTTACTTAATGCCATTTCTGTTAGCTCTTAGAAGGATGCTTGAGCAGCCATGCTGCTTTAGGAGACACAGTGCTTGCCTCTTTGAAACAGCTGAATTTTAAACATGTCCTGGTAACACCTGAATGATCCCTGTTTCCCCTTTTATATTCCTAGGTAAGAATTCACTTTCACTTTTATCCCGATATATATTTATATGTTTATATATATTTATGTAGGTATAGTTGTATATTATATATTTATATTCTGATATGTATATATATTTGAAATATATATTCGAAAAGTGTATATATTTTAAGCCGATGTATATTTTACATATTATATATGAGAGGCTCAGCTGATGAATGGCAGCCTTGAGGGTCCCCATTCTTCCGCTCCTTCATTTCTTATAGCACAGCCAGCCCAGTGAAACATTAGATTTGGGCTTTGTTTCGTCTTGTTTTGCATTTCCCACTACATTGGAATATACGCTTCCTGAAATTTCTATCGTTCACATAGTTTTGGGCAAACTTTTCCGCTCTTGTGTCTTCTGAAGCTAGACCTACAATGTCCATGTCTCTCCTACGCTCATGACTGAACTCTCTAAAGACTTGTAAATTCACCGTCTGCTTACCTGTGGAAGGGTAATATGGCATCTGCTCCTGCCGACTGCTTCCTTTGCTGAGCAGCCAAAACGGAAACCAGAAGCCCCCTCTGCTCCCCTCCCCTCCCAATCCATCATTGTATCTTGTGAGATGGGGGCAAAATTAAGCAACCGTGTCCCCTGTGTTCAGCTATCAGCTGCTACTTTTTCGGACAAATGTTTTAACATCTTTCACTGACCTCTGCGGCATAGGTCCCACAGGCTCCCCGTCTGCTTCCATGTAGGATCAGAAAGGGACCTAAGGTGGAGAACTGACCACACCATAGTCCGGAGAGAAAATGAAGAAGCCCCGTGGAGGACATGTCTGAGCCCAGGAGTAGAGCATTAGAGGCCTGTCTCACTTCAACTTACTTTTTCCCTTTAGACTCAGTTTCTAGCTCACCCACCTCAGTATCTACCAGGACCACAAGTGGTCGAAGGTGAGTATTTCATGGTGTTTTCTGTCTGGCTAATGCCTTTTCAAGAGAGCTCTGCCCTGCCTTGCCCTCCCTCACCACACACAGACAGACGCAGACACACACACATACACACACACACACAGGCTAGCCCAAGTGTGCTTCTCTGGGCTTCCTTGTGTGTACCTCTACCTTCTCATTAATCCCTCACAATTATGATTTATTCTTCTGTCCTCTCCTCTTTCTTTGAGAAAGCAAGCTGCTTGAGGACAGGTATTATGTCTTTCTCTCAAGTGTTTCCAGCCCCTTGACTGAGGTTATTTTTGTTGGACCGTTGGTTTGTCAGGTCCCAGATGTTGGGGAGCACATGCGTTTTTTTGTCAGACCTCTGCACTGCCGGAGCCTGATGTCATGCAGAGTGAGGGTTTCTTGAGAAACGATTGAGAGGGGAGAGCTTGCCCCAGACTCCCTGCCTCCCGGCTTCCCGGGCCTCCCCAACCTCCTTTGCAAAAGGCCTCCACTTGCAAGGAAATGTTCCTTTAGTCACTCCACCTCGGAGAGGCGCTTCTCAGCACCTGAAAGACTGTGGCTATCATGAGTCAATTGTCATTCTGGCAACACTGGAGAATTTTTGGAAACACTTTCAGAACTTGGGAACAGCGAGAAGCAGACAGTGTGTGATTGCATTGGGACTAGGGAGCCAACCGCAGCTCTCTGGTTGTGGCCAGGCGCCAGGTCTCCGCGCTAGTGAAGACAGAACAGCCTTTTGAAGAGCTGCAGATTTAAAACAGGGGATCAGTTAACATCTCCCTAAGCAGCCAGTAGTGGGAACAAGGTGCGCGTTTGATAATGGAGAGATGCTGGGAGAATGGCCGAGCCAGCGCCCCCCTGGTGATAAGAGAGCTCCTCCAAGCAGAAATTAAAATAAGACGACTGGGGAGTGGCAACGCTGCCTTTGGTAAGAGAGTGGCAGGCAGGCGTGGGGGTGTTTCGTGGCAGGAAATCAGGTGTCAATTTGGAGGGCCTTCCAAGTCTGGTGCTGGCATTTCCCAGCTGGTACCTGCGATGAACTCAGATTGCTGTCAGAGTTCTAATGCGGAGAGGCCCTGGTGATGGATGGAGAGGGGAGCTCTGAGCGGAAGAGGTGGTTGGGGGGGTTGGTCGTGTGGGGTGAGGACCTCCTTGTCTGTATGCTTCACTTCTTTTTAGGCTTTCTATTCACGGATGTCAGTATTATTCATAATTTGGGGAGGTATTATTCATGATACAGGAGCCGGGGAAGGTGGCCAGAGCAAGGACTTCACGTTTGAATTCAAGCTCAAGTTTAAATCCAGTGCTGTCTCTCATGTCCCACAGTAAGGACATCCCTTGATTTCTTGGAAGCTTCATGACCTAATTAATACGTTAAATGGGGGGGAAAGTTGTACTGAACTCATGGGATCCTGAGAAGGATGAGAAATACATTGTGAATGTACCCAGCTCGGGTCAAGTTTGTTCATTGTGAAGCTAAATGTCCTCCTTTGATAATCTGGGCACAGGGTGCTTGGAGATTCTTCACCATCTTTCCAGCCTTCTTTTTATCTGAACTGTGAACACATTTACAAACCTGTTGCCACATGCCTGTGATTCACCATCGCAAAAAACCTCTAGAGCCTTTTCAAATCAGCCCATGGAAATCAGATCCCATGCCACCATACTGAAATAAAATTGCAAACCTGTAGCGTGGCCCAAGAAGCAATTAGAATGATGGCAATGCCCCCTGGGTTGGTTTGAGTTGTTGACTATCAGAATTATTAACGGGCATTAGTGTATAATTTAAAACACATTCATCATTTTGGAGAGAGAATTTTCCAAAACCTGCAAGGAGGTGTTTCATTGCCATTTCACACTGACTTCCCTGAAATACCCCTGCCTTTGTTAGCTGCTTCTATGAATGTTGAACTGGAAGTAACCAGCTGCTTTCTAATATAGCAGTTCCCCCATGGGTCCAGGTGTCACTACCCAGACTGAGATTAAAGATCAGGGGACTGACTGCAGCGGGTACCATGGGCCAGTCAAAGCCTAGGCATGTCATGCCACCGTGACTCACAGGACTTTACCAGCAGTGACCCCAGGTTTTCACCCACAAGACTCAGACTCTTACAAACCAGTGGAAACAACCATATTCCAGACTAATGAATTTCCCATTTTCATAATACAGTTGGACAAAATGTACTGTGTGCTCTTTGTAATCTAATTTCAGTTAAATTACTTTTTACAATCTGCTCAAAATGTGTTTACGACAGAGAATCATTATAGAAATAATTTCCTTTCCTCTTCGGCTTGCCTTTCTTTTTCTTTCTTCTTTTCCTCTGTCCCTACTTTGAAATGTGCTTCCCTCTGTTAAGTATGAAAAAGAGTTGAACAACCCAAATTTCTTCCCCGTTCATTGTATCATCTTCTCAATCTCTTTCATTTGCCCATGCTTTTATCAAGAAAGGTAACTTCTTTTTCTTTAAGAGTTTTCCAAGTGGTTGACATACAGGAGTTATAGTTTTAAAGACTTTGCCTTAAATTACATTGCCCGGAACTAGTTCTTGAAGGTTTTCTGTAACAACCTTCTTAGGCACCTGGCATTGAGAAATGGAAACCACCAGGGCTGCTTCTCACAAGGAAATAAAATGTACAGTGTGAAAAATTTAAAAAGGTGCACATTTCAGTACGGAGTCACTCATTCAGTACTTGCTTAACTATTTCTTTAATTTTTCATAACATTTTAAAATAGTTAAAGGCACATAAGAGATTGAAAAAATAACACAGATTGTTCCCATGTACCAATGTCCCCCAATAAAACATCATACATATTAGTAACAGGTTTCCCAAACCAGGAAATTGACATGGGTACAATAGCTATTTATTATACAGACTATTTGCTTGACAATTAAGTGTTTTATGCCTCAAAAGAAGCATGTTTCAAGGACAAGCTTCTCAACTGGGGGACATTTAGCAAGCTCCAGAGACGTTTTGGTTATCACAAGTGGGGGTGAAGTAGTGGTGTTGACATCCTCTGAGTAGAGGCTAAGGATACTTCTTCTTTTTTTTTTTTTTTTTTTAAAGATTTTATTTATTTATTTGGCAGAGAGAAACACAGCGAGAGAGGGAACACAAGCAGGGGGAGTGAGAGAGGGAGAAGCAGGCTTCCTGCCGAGCAGGGAGCCCGATGTGGGGCTCGATCCCGGGTCTCCAGGATCATGACCTGAGCCGAAGGCAGTCGCTTAACCAACTGAACCACCCAGGTGCCCCAAGGCTAAGTATACTTCTAAACATCCTATGGTATATAGACGGCCCCTACAACAAGGAACTACCTAGACCAGCATGGCAATAATGCCAACATTGGGAAACCCTCCTTTGGAGTAGTAGAAATCTCATCGCAAATACTTCTCATCTTCTCAGGATAATTTATTAATTTTTTAAAAGATTTTATTTATTTGAGAAAGAGAGAGAGAGAGAGAGAAGGCACACATGAGTAGGGGAGAGGTGCGCCAAGGGGCAGAGGGAGAGGGAGAAGACTCCATGCCTAGCAGGGAGCCTGATCCCAGGACCCTGAGATCATGACCTGAGCCAAAGGCAGCTGTGGGCCGATTGAGCCACCCAGGCGCTCCTCTCAGCATAATTTAAAGTGGAGAATTCAAATTCAAATATCCATAGGGCAGCCAGGTAATAACCAAGAAGAGTACCGCAGACCAGGGAGACTGTAAACAACTGGGGAGCACATGCCTTGTACAAAAGAACCATCTGCTGGTGAGCTCATGTTGGCATCCGCCGTGGGAAAGCAGGGACCGACTTCGCTGGTCATCAGATTTTTCCTTTAAAAGACAAACATTTGGTTTTGAAATATAGTCTCCTAATTTCAGTCCAGATAATCCACTACGAATCCAGAAAACCACTATGTTTGTTAGGATGCTGAGGGCAATATTACTGCCAGGGCGTGGTAAGGTTTTGTTGAGGTCAAGCTTGGTTGAGGCTTGAGGTTATTGGTTCTGTGTGTGCTTTCTCAAGGTAGCCTATCCATAGCCTCGGATTCTCTATGAGTGAAATGGAAATAGTATATACTTCATGGGATTTTTTTGAGAATTACATAAAATAAAGTGTGTGAAGAGCTTAGTATTCTGCTTTCGATGGGTATTTAATGTTGCACTGTAATAGGACAAAGAGGTCAGATTTAATTTCTCACCATCTTCTTCCCTGCTCCTTGCTAATGAGTCTCTGACACCTGGCACCAGACTGAGCCCTTCTCAGTGAGGAGCCCCTGATAGCTTATAACTTTACATTAAAAAAAAAAACAAACCCTACCATTTGCACAGCACATTATTGACTGTATTATGAGTGTGGCTCCCTCCTTCGGAATAGAATCTCCTGATGCTCATGGAGACAAACATCCCATCCTTCTTCAACTTTTTTGAATGGTTCATTTGACTCATGGCCAGCATCACTAATTTAACCATTTTGATTGAATTGGACCCAAAGTGTAAGTGACTAGACTGTGCCAAAACTCTGCTGAATTTGTAGGTGCATTCACTTAACAATGGATGTGCAGGCCTATTTCACTAGTGGATCCCCTAGGTTACTTTTTACATTCCCCAAGCCTTTGTACCTATTTTTGCTTTACTCCAGAGGTGAGCTCTGTGCTTCCCCTGGGATTCCAACTTAACTCAATATTCCCTGGGCTTATATTTTGTTGACTCAAGTGTGGCATAGCTGCTATCATTAGCCACATCCACTCTGCTCTATTTTCCACAAGGAAGACTTAGAAACATAGGATCATTGCCGATCACCCAGACCGTGAGGGAATTTCTGACCCACACTGTCTTGGAATAACCAGGCTCTGGGAATTGGGGGCAATTTTAGAGCCAAAGTTATAATCTGGGCTAAATGCTGCCAATGAACTTGGACAATCCATGTAGATTCTTTATTTTAAAATTTTCTTCAAATGTCGAATTGGACTTTTTCTTTGTCAAATGACGAGATACCTAGACTAAAATAAGTTCTCTAATAGCCCCTGGGTGGAGAGAGTGGTGATCATTAAGAAATAATATACTCACAAGTGGGAAATATGTGTGATTCACAAGGGATATACAGTTTAAAGCACCTGGATAGAAAGAAATAGCTTCCCATGTTTGTTCATCTTTCATTGTAGTTTCTTTCTCACTTTACATGAATTTAGAGATTGTACTGAAAAGGATAAGCTGAGTAAGGCATGCTATGGTAACAAAGAATCCACAATTTAGAGGACTTAAAAGCAGTGTGGATTTATTTCTATCTCGTGCTTCATTCCCAAGGAACATTGATTGGTAAGGAAGGGAGGTGGTTTTGCTCATCATACCTGAGGGACCCTGGGGACCACCACCTGATGAAAATATCATCTTCATATGAGTCTTCAGGGTTCACAGTGACAGGGGAAGACCATTTGGAGAATCACACACTGCCTTTGAAAGTCTTCCCACTCAGAAGTGACACTTCCAACTCCCCTTTTGATGACCAAAACAATCACGTGGTGCATGTGACATCTAGAGTAAGAGGAGAGAGAGAAAGCTTGGTGAGCTGTATTCCTGTCTGCTATAGTAGATCTCAGTCTAGTAGATCTCTATTAGAGATCTTTTTTCCAATATAGTAGATCTCAACATATGAACTGCCATATATATCATGATTGGAAGAGAAAATAAGAAGCACAATGAAAGTTCTTCCCAAACCATATATATATATATATATATATATATATAAAGTTATAAACATATTTTTACATGTCATATATACATACACATATATGTTAAATCTGAGACATATATATTCCATATACATATATATATTCCATATACATATATATAATTCCATGAGTAGGTAAATTCGGGAAATGGTCTATAATCTATCACTCAAAGATTTATAGTGCACTTTGCTTATTTACTCTGAAAAGTAAGGCAGCAGATAAATTTAACCTTTTTAATGCTGGATTTTAGGTAACTTTAGTAAGGTATAATTTATGTAATATAACATTCACTAATTCTATACAAATATTTCAGTAATTTTTGGTAGGTTTACAAAGTTGTGCAGCACCCATCACAACCAACGTGTAGAGCATTTCTGTCACTCCAAAATGTTCCTTATGCCTGTTTGCAATTAGTCAATCCCTGCTCCCCACCCATGGAGGCAGATGACCAATAATCAGCTTTCTGTCTATAAATTTGCCTCTTCTGGACATTTAATATGAATTATATAATATGTAGTCTGTGTGTGTGTCTGTGTTTGGCTTATTTCACTTAGCACAACAAGATTCATAAACATTGCTTCATGTATTAGTAGTTCTTTCATTTTATTTCTGAACAGTACTCAACTGAATGAATATTTTCTTTATCTGTTCATCAACTAATGAAGTTTCTGCTTTCTCCACATCCTCACCAAAAGTTGACACCATCTGTCTTTTAATTATTAACATCCTGATAGGTGAGAGGCAGTAGTATCTCATTGTGCTTTCGATTTGCTTTTCCAGACAACTAATGGTGTCGATCAAATTTTCATATGCCTGTTAGCAATTTATATATTTCTTTTTTAAAAGATATTTTATTTATTTATTTGAGAGACAGAGAGAGCATGAGAGGGAGAGAGAGAGTATGAGCAGTGGGAGAGAGGCATAGAGAGAAGCAGACACCCTGCTAAGCAGGGAGCCGATGCAGGACTCCATCCCAGGAGCCTGGGATCATGACCTGAGCCAAAGGCAGCCTCTTAGTCAACTGAGCCACCCAGGCACCTGCAATTCGTATATTTCTTTAGTGAAATGCTTATTTATAAGGATTGGTATTATTTCTTTAAAGGTTTAATAGAATTCACCAGCAAAGCTTTCTGGATCTGAGAACTCTTCATATAAAAATTTTTAATTACTAATCTAATTTCTTATAGGTCTATTTAGTTTTTCCTGTTTCAGATAGGAAATAGTTTTGGGAATTTGTGTACATCTAGGAATTTATTTCTTGTCCATTTCACTTAAGTTGTTTCATTTTTTAGTATAAGCTTTAATAGCACACCCTTTAATCTTTTTAACTTTCACAGGGTTGATAGTGATGTCTCTGCCATTATTCCTGATTTGTGATGATTTGTGTTTTTCTTGTTTAGTCTAATAAAAATTTGTCAATTTTATGTATCTTTTCAGAAAACAACTTTCTTTTTCTTATTTTGGTTTTGTTTTCTGTTTAGTTGATTCTTAATTCAAGTTCTATTCTTTCTTTTGATTTCTTTTGATTTTGACCTTCTTCATTTCTAATATAGACATATTTGGATATACTGTATTTCCATTTTAAGGCATTCAAAATATTTTATAATTTTCTTTGTGACTTATTCTTTGAGCCATATTTCTTTAAAAAAGTATGTTTAATTTCCAAATATTTGGGGGTTCTTCTAATGTCTTTCTGTTGTTAACTTTTATTTAAATTCCACTGTGGTCAGAGAATGTATTTTGTGTGATTTCAATTTGTTCTTTCAATTATTGAGACTTGTGTTATGCTTAGCAGATAGTCTACTTTGGTGAATGTTTGTTCCAAGGTAGAACTTACATACAATGCATATTCTACTATAAGTGGGTATGGTGTTCAATAGATATCTGTTAGGTCAAGTTGGCTGATAATGTTGTTCAGTTCTTCTATATCAATGATTTTTGGTCTAGTTGTTCTAGATCAACTCGGAGTATACTGTTACTGAGAATATAGTAATGAAATCTCCCTTTTTATTGAAACTGTTTGTCTCCTTTCAGTTATGTTTGGCTTTCTTTCATCTATTTTGGGACTCTATTAGCTGCATAAATCTTTATAATTTTCACATCTTCTCAATGAGTTGTTAGGAATTTCTCTTCCTTTCCACAAGTAATTATTTTAATCTTAAAATGCATTTTCTCTGATACTGTATTTTGTCTAGGGTTGCCATTCTGACTCTCTTATGATTACAATTTGCATGATATATATTTTCCAACCTCTCACTTTCAATCTGTTTGTGTCTTTGAACTTCAAGTACGTGTCTTTAAGATACATAGTTTGATCTTGTGGTTAATCCAGTGCGACAATGTCTGACTTTTTATTGGACTGCTTAACCCATTTACATTTAATATAATTATTGATATGGTTGAATTTACTTGCGACTTTTGTTATTGTTTTCTATAAGTGTCTTATATGTGATAGGTCATTTTTTTTAAAGATTTTATTTATTTATTTGACAGGGAGAAACAAAGCTAGAGAGGGAACACAAGCAGGGGGAGTGAGAGAGGGAGAAGCAGGCTTCCCGCCGAGCAGGCAGCCCGATGTGGGGCTTGATCCCAGGTCTCCGGGATCATGACCTGAGCCAAAGGCAGTCGCTTAACCAACTGAGCCACCCAAGCGCCCCATGTAATAGGTCATTTTTTTCTCTTGGTACTTTTGAGATTCTCTTTGTCTTTAAACTTATTATGGTATGTCTACATATGGAGCTCTGTGCTTATTTTATGTTGGCAGTTTGTTGAGATTCTTGGATGGGTACATTAATGTTATTCATCAAATTGAAGAAGTTTTTTTTAATTGACCTTATTTTTAAGGCAGTTTTAGGTTCACAGAAAAATTTTACAAAAAGTAGAGAGTTCCCATATATCCTCTCCCCTTACACTGTCAGTATCCCACCCCATAGTGGTACATTTGCTTCAACTGAGACACATACAAGCCATGTCATTATCACCTAAATTCCAAAGTTTACATGAGAATTTGCTTGTGGTGTTACACATTTTATAAACTTTTTTAAAAGATTTTTTAAAAAAGATTTTATTTATTTATTTGACAGAGAGAGAGAACATAAATAGGCAGAGAGAGAGGGGGAAGCACGATCCCTGCTGAGCAGAGAGCCCGATGTGGGGCTCAATCCCAGGACCCTGAGATCCTGACCTGAGCTGAAGGCAGAGGCTTAACTCTCTGAGCCACCCAGGCACCCCTAAGGCTTTTTAAAAAAAGTTATCCATTTATTTTATTATTTATTTATTTATTTATTTATTTATTTATGTATGTATTAAGATTTTATTTATTTATTTGACAGAGAGAAACACAGCTAGAGAGGGAACACAAGCAGGAGGGTGAGAGAGGGAGAAGCAGGCTTCCTGCACAACAGGGAAGCTGATGTGGGGCTTGATCCCAGGGCCTTCAGGATCATGACCTGAGCCAAAGGCAGATGCTTAACAACTAAGCCACCCAGGTGCCCCTATCCATTTATTTTAGACAGAGAGAGAGCACAAGAGAGAATCTCCAGCAGATTCTGCGCTGAGCTCAACACCGTGTTTGATTTCACTATCCTGAGATCTTGACCGGAGCCAACATGTAGAGTCACTTAACTGATTGTGCCCCACATTTTAAGTCTTTTTGACAAGTATATAATGTCATGTATTCACTCTAGTGTCATGTAGAGAATCTCACTGCCTTAAAAATCCTCTATGCTCAGCCTACTCATCAAATTTGGGAAGTTTTTACCCATAATTTCTTTAATTTTTTCCTGCTGTTTTTTACTAAATTCTCCTTCTGAGATTTCCATTTAATATATGTTGATATTCTTTATCGTGTCCCGTAGGTCTCTGAAGCTTTGTTAATTTTTCTTCATTCTTTGTTCTTTGGATTAAATAATTTCTATTTATCTTTTATTTCACTGTTTCTTATATTTTCCAGAAAAATCTGCTAAATTTTTCATTTCAGTTTTTGCAACTTTTCAACTACCGAATTTGCATTTGTATTATTCCTACTCACTCTCCATATATTCATATGCCTCAAAATATATATTATACATGTGTCAATTTTTGTGTTTAATATGTATAATACATATAGGTATCTTTTGGGAATTTTTTTCCTTTTATTGATATTTTCTCTTTGATAAGTCCTTGTTTTCATACTTTTCTTTAATTCTTTAAGCATGATTTTCTTCAATTACTTCAATATATTTTAAGTAATTACTTTGAAGCCTTTGTGTGCTAAGGTTAACATCTGGGTCTCCTCAGAGAGACTTTACTGACTGCTTTCCCCACAAACGGGTCACAGTTAATGTTTTCTTTCATGTTTTACAAGTTTTTGTAGAAAATGGGACTTGCTGAATGTTGAATAACGCATTTTAGTAACTCTGGATCCCGAAACTTTCCCCACCCACTCTTGTTGTTATTTATTTGTTTAGTGATTTTCCAGAAAGCATTCTGTGGATCCCGTTTTTCAAACAGTGTGTGGTTGCTGATGGCTCTAAATTTCTTTCTTTCTTTTTAACTTTGTTTTTATGTTTAGTCTTGGACTTACAGAGGTTGTCCTGAATCCGTAAATCTGTCTTGATTTTGATGATCAGCTCAGCTGGTGGTTGGTCGTACTTCAAGCCAGTGAGTCTTCCATGCTTTGCCAATGGACCTGAATGTGGTGTTAAAAATTTCACTCTAAGTTCAGTTAATTTAAAAATCTTCTTTGGGGGTGCTTGCATGGCACAGCCAGTTGGGCATCAACTCTTGGTTCCCTCTCAGGTCATGATCTCATGATGCTGGGATCGAGTCCTGCATGGGGCTCTGTGCTCAGAGTGGAATCTGCTGGAATTTCTGTCTCCTTCTCCCTCTGCTCTTCGCCACTGCATTCTCTCTCATTCTCTTCCTTTCTCTCTGTCTGGAATGAATAAATAAGTCTTAGAAAAATTAAAATAAACGAATTAAAAAGTCTTCCTTGGCTTTTATTTTCCATGTCTTTTTATTCAAGCTCAAGACTTCACATCCAGCCAAATATATAGGGGTAGTTGGGTCCCTGTCTGTTTTTTTCTTGAGAGTATGTGCAGCCTTGAGGAGGTCTATCGACTTCCAGGTTGCCAGGGTTATGTGAGTCCTTCTCAAGACTCACTATGCCTGGCTTGTTTTCCAGGTCTAACAAGTACATTTCTGATTTGCAGTTTTTGGCTTTCCCCAGCCAGAACGTCACCTCAATCTACCTGTAACACTGGTCACCTCCTTTTATTTGCCACTAAAATCTCTACATGTGGGGTTTTTCCATATTTCACTCCAAGTCAGTCCTCTTTGTCAGTGAGGCTGTTGGTTTGCTGGGCCTACCCCACACTAATAAGAATTATGGAGGCCATAGACTTGACATGGATGCGATCCAAACAGCCTCAGGTGAAAACAGCTTTTATCTGAGTTTTAGTAGTTTTTCTTTAATGAGTCCTTCTTAGTTTACTAGATGCCTTTGGTTGATTTCCAAAATATGATTGTTTTGGGCAGTTTTGTCCACTTTTACAATTTTTAGGAGGAGGACTTACTAGACTTCTCACTCGAACACTCTGAACTCCCATCTCTTTATTGCTATTTTAATCAACATTTCCAAGACTTATTTGACAGTAGTATTTCTACTTGTAACCAATGCCTAGTAGCAGTTGGTGAATGTAGGACTTCTTGCAGGCACTCTGGGAAACACTGGCATAGATAAAATGGGCAGAGATTATTTCAGTCTAAATTGCTTTACACAGAGTCTACCAATCATACCTCAATCCATACTTGCCAACATTTTGAGTGATGGGGAGGAACAGGGAATAAAGTGCTTTAAATCAGATGGTGAACTGTGGACTGGAGCCAATCTGTGATTTGGGTGTACCAAACCTCTAAAATTTCATTAGGAGATGAGATCTAGAAATACATATTCAGATTTTTCCTTTTCAGAAAAACTCATAGTACTATGCTATTCCTACATGGCAAAAAGAAGTTACTAGTAAACATTTAAAACCATACAGTTCCGGGCGCCTGGGTGGCTCAGTTGGTTAAGTGACTGCCTTCGGCTCAGGTCATGATCCCGGAGACCCGGGATTGAGTCCCACATCGGGCTCCCTGCTTGGCGGGAAGCCTGCTTCTCCCTCTCTCACTCCCCCCGCTTGTGTTCCCTCTCTGGCTGTGTTTCTCTCTGTCAAATAAATAAATAAAATCTTTAAAAACAAACAAACAAACAAAAAACCCATACAGTTCCTCGCTGACCAAGCATACTTAATTTGTGAGTTATCTGGCCTCACAAGTCATTTGAGTTTATAATATCAGGTCACAGTGAAGTATTTGGATTAATGAAGGTTATTTCCTCATATGCTGCTTTCTTTTATCATGCCTCAGGCTCACCTGTGGCAGGGGAATAGCTTCTTGTTCAAAATCAGAACTACATTCCCAAGCTTGGTTTTAATTAAGACCAGCGGTATGAATGTGCAAGATGGCTGGTCACTATTAATGATATAAGTAAAACAAGGTAGAGCCTTCTAGCTTTCACAGAGATCCCTCATTTATTAAATTTCTTTTTATTTTTTAATTTTTTTTGTAAGCTCTGGCCTCTGACATGGATCCATACACATATTTGAGTGAATTTAAGTTGCAATCAAGCAAACTTATAAATTAATACAATGAGTTGGAGAAAGAGCCATGAGTATATGTAGGAAGCGGTATCTCTGACAAGTGTCCCAGGAATCAGGAAGCCCTTCTGAAGAAATGAGATATCATGAATAATTTTTCGAGTTAGGAGGAAAACCTTGGTAGAGGGCAAAAGACAAATGGTAGAATTTAAAAGGAGACATAAAGGTGGTAAACACATGAGAGAACCACAAAGTTACTGAGAGAATAGTCATAACAAAAGTGAATGGAATGGACATCACGGAAGAAACATGCTAGTTTTTAAACATCTTCCTAAATTCTCTCTGACGATGAGTGCTTGCAGCTTACACATCTCCATGTCATTTTATAAGGACTCATTCCCACTTAACCAGCCATACTCTTCTCTACCCCCGGGTCTTCCACAGACCTTCCTCTCCTAAGCCCCCTTTTAACACTCAAGAGAATTCCGGAGCTTTGGAAATGTTAGGAAAGGTGGCTGGCTCTCAGTGGGTCCATTGATTTCTCTTTCACCCCACCAAGTTCCTGATTCACTCACCTTTTCGTTGCTTGGCAGAAATGAATTCATTTCTTTCCCCAGGTTCGCTGTGGAGTTGAATGTAAGACTTTCGTGCCTTACAAAGTCACTCGTACCATGCTGAAATCAATATTAATCATGTATGGATTGATACTGTAATTGAATAGTTTTTACACAGATGATATTAACTGATAAAATATGGCATCCTCATGAGAAAACATTACCTTGAAATATTAGCGTTATGATATGTTAATTTCTTTGGAGGATATGACTACAGATATATGAGCAGAGGTAAATTTCCCAGCACTTCGGCTGACAGATTCCATGTCAACATAACTCTCAAGAATTTGTATTACTACTTGGCGATGACTTATATGATGATGTATAACAACTTAAGGGGTTTTAAAATGCAGTATTTTGACTAATGTGGTTTGGTAAATAGCATTTGTGATTAGTTCCTTTTCTTTTTCTCCCCCCAATTTCTGTAATACTGACAAAAGCCTGCAATAATAGTAAAAATCACCTCTCCAAATGGAAAGTGCCCCACTCCATCACCAACAGTTCCTGGGAAGGCTCCAAGTTCTGTGCAGAACAGAGATCTGGGAGCCCTGCAAAGTCAGATACACACTGTACTCATTGTCACATTAACGCCTCTCATTTCTATCTGGGTGTTTGGCCTCAGATTCTAGTTTCTAAGAACTTTGGCCATGGTGCTTCATTCTACATAAACCATATGACATCAAGAGAGGCTCTGAGCCATGTGTGGTGTCTCTGAGGAAAAACTTAGAGCAAGTCCATCATTCTGATGTCCTTAAACACAATAAGTGTGAACCTGTCCCTAGAGAGCTTGGGTCAGGAATGGTATCTACACTTTTTAGAATTTGGCTTAGTTTCATAGATTCTGTCACTTTGAGAGATAATTGAAGCAGAAACGGTGGTCATTTGTAACCATTTCATTTGCCTTCATGAGAAAAGTCCCAGAATCCCCTTCTCCTGGGGAATAGGGGTGGCCTCTTGGGATTTCCCTTAATACCTACCATCTCTTCTCAATGTTGTTTGGAAGCCATTAACTCTCTCCTAAGCCTTCTTTCATAGAAATCTCTCCCCTTTTTCTGTTTCTGTGCATTAGCCTGGAGTCCTGATGTCCTCAGAGAACTAGAGTCTTCTCAAGAGCAGCGTGGTCCAAGAAGAATGGGGCCACTTTTTGTAGTCAATACAAATTTGTCTCTAGACAATAAACACATTTGAGGAAGCAAGAGTCTCCCAGTCCCTCCTGTCTGATCTGGCACATTGAAGGTGATCGACCAAAGCACAGCAGAGCTCACTCATAAATTATTTGCAAAGGAGATTTCCTACTGGGGCTCTTGAACACTTCACATGTGTTTGGCTCTAACAGTGCCATTGCCATTCCCTAATCTCAAGTGGAACAATGAACTTGATATTAATCTGTCTTAAGGAGAAGCATCTGGAGGCTGGCTAATAAAACTTGAATTTGATGGAGGAAAAAGACTCAATCAAGCCCTGCTTACATAGGCCATTTAGAGCTGCTCATTGCTGTTTGCCTTTGCCCCAAAGCTCTGTCTATTTGATGAGAGTGGTGAGCAGATCTCCTTCTTGAGGGACTAAGTTTGGGACATAGTTCTTTTGACTGCTTGTAGTAAATGAAAGTCTATATCAGCAAAACTTTCCTCTTTCCCATCATCTCCCATCCTCTTGGACCCTTCCCCATCACCCTTAATCTCCCTTACCTTACACTTCTTATCCTCTATTGGATTCTAGCCAGATGCTTGGGCCCTTGATGTGATGCTAAATAGTGAACATCCTTGATCTGGGCAACCAGATGCTCCAGGGCACATTCTGGAGAACCTCCCCATCACTACACTTTTGACATAGATCAGCTGGAGAGGCATGGCAGTGCCAGAAAGCATGACAGCTGGTCTGCCTGACAGATTGGGTATACAACACACATACCGACCTTGGGGACTGCAATTAGGGGCTCACATTTCCTCTCCAGGAACAAGGGAATGGAAGAGTGGGCTCTAGGCAACAGGAGACTTTCCCTATCACCAAAATTATCTCTTCTCTTTAAAGGAAAAGTTTCTTCACTCTTCTGTTGAATATCATTGACTCATTATTGACATGAGGGGAAAAAGAAACCCTTGAATTTGTTTAATTAAGAATCTTCACTTTTTGAGTAGTTTCAGGCTCACAGCAAAAATGAGAAGAAAGTACAGAGATTTCCCATGTACTCCTTGTGCTCCCACAGGTATGACCTTCTCCATTGTCAACATCCCTCTCCCCACCCCCACCCAGAGTGGTGCATTCCTTACAACTGATGAACTTACATTGACACCTCATTGTTACTATGTCCAAAGTTTACATTATGGTCTCTCTTAGTGTGCTTTCTCTGGATTTGGACAAATTTCTAATGACAAGAATTCATCATTTTCAGATCATAGAGAATCATTTCACTGCCTTAAAAATCTGTGCTCTGCCTATTCCTCCCTCCCTTCCTCAACCCCTGGCAATCGCAGATCCTTTTACCCTGCCCATAGTTTTGCCTTTTCCAGAATGTCATATAGCTGGATCACATAGAGGACATAACTTTACAGACGGGCTTCTTTCGTTTAGTCCTCTGTGTTTCAGGTTCCTCCATGTCTTCTTATGGCTCAATAGCTCATTTTTTTGTAGTGCTGAACAATATTTTCATTGTTTGGTTGTAGCACGGTGCTTTTATTTTGCTTTTTTATCTATTCACTGACTGAAGGATATCTTGGTTGTTTCCAAATTTTGACAATTATGAGCTCAGTTGCTATAAATATTGTTTGCAGGTTTTTGTATAGATAGAAATTTTCAACTCATTTGGCTAATAGCAAATATCGTTGCTACTGGTTCATATGGTAAAAATATATAATAGCTTCTGTCATCCTCAGCCATCCTGTTGCCTATTTATTTCTTGCTCTTATAGTCTGGCTGGTTTTTCACATATTATTTTCATGTATTAATAAAACATGTCTGAATTAGAAGCTACCTCTTTCCAGCAAAAAGTATGATAGTCTTTTATTATTTTCTAAAGTGGTAGCTACACAGATGAGAAAAACGAGGCCATTTAAATCATCTTAATTCAAATAAACTCTTTCTAGTTTTCTTGTGAAATAGATGTGATATGTGATCCCCAATAGCCTTTTGCATGGTACAGGATAGTTTTGGCTGAGTCAGGAATAGCATCACTGAAGGTCTCTGAAGGTCTCCTGTCAAGAGATGGTGGGCAAGTGAGCTCATCACGTACACAACATATTGAAGCACCATTTCTAAAGTGTATCTATTGCTGGAATGAAGACTGAGGCAAACCAACAATTTCTCTTGGCAATAAGCTATTGATAGGATTGAAGTTTCCTAGTTTTGTTCCTCTAAAGGGATGATTATGGGGAGCCAGGTGAATCCACTCTCATCGTTCAGTAATGTGTTGGGAGGAGTGGGGTTTAGTGAAGGAAAGATCGCAGGTCTTAAAACCAATAAGACACAGAGTTTGTTTGAATTTTGGCTTTGCTACTGCCTAATTGTGAAACCTTGGAAAAATTACTTCTTTGAGTTTAATAACTTCTTAATGTTTGAGTTTTCTCTTCAGCAAATGGGTTTAATGATACCTATTCTACAGTTTTATTGGGACAATTTATCTGAGGTTATTAATGTAGAATGGTTGACACATAATTAGTGTTCAGTGTTAGTTAACTTGGATGAGGCATGGAAATTCACCGAGACCTTTGGGAATCAAACAGGTCGTTCTAAGATAAAGCAGGCATATGCAACAGCATATTCTGGTTTTGACTTTAGATTGTCCTTTCATTTCTGGGTTTAAGCATTCCATTTTTTTAATCCCATTTTTCCTAAAGTAAATATAACTAATACATGATCAACAAAATGGAATTGCTATCCATAACAGACCATCTGCTGACAGATTATTTTTTCTGTATCCTAAATGGGTAAAATAAAAGGAGAGGCAAAAGGAGGCAAAAATTTTACAATCTGAAAGAGGTACTGGATCTGTACCATGCTGATTTGAAACACATGAACTTAAATGAGTAAATGCAAGTGAACACACACACACACACACACACACACACACACACACACCCAGGCATGCGACCGAATGGCTGCTCTGAGATGTGCTGCACATAAAATTAAGCGTTGGAACCACAATATTTTAGTTTTAGCACAAATGTCCCATACGATGTCATCGTCCCACACCATCACCCAATCCCAGAGTAACCCATGTAGAAGCGATTTTATGTCTCCTCTAAATCTGTTAGCATTAACATAAATGTCACAACTCTAAATGTAGCCTCAGAATTAGTGTCAAGATTGCTTTCCAGCTGCTATTCTAGAAGGTTACTATGGCTCTTGCTCTCTGGGCCTCAAAAGAAATTTTGTTTTCAGGATGCAAGGCAGGAAGCTTGAAAAGAGCTCCATGCTTGTATGTTCACTGTAAAGAAAAGTAATGATTACCAAACAGGTTTCCGATTGCTGAAGAATTGCTAACTATGTCTGAACTTCCTCTCAGAAACACATACACTTGTGTGCATGTTTACACACACACACACACACACACACACACACACACACACACACAAACAATCCAAGTTGGTTTCTAACTATTCCAGGTAGGAAATGTTTCACATTTTCTTTTTTTATTCCCCATTCTCAATTCTGTATTTTGCTGCATAATTTCTTTTACATTGGTATATCTGAAAAAGGTACATAGTATCGATACCATGTCAAAATTTAGTCAGTAGCATTTTTTAGCATTTAAAATAATAGCATTTTTTAGCACATAAAATAATAGTGTGTCTTAACATCGAAGTTATCTTAGATTTAACAAATATACTAATTCAGATATTTCTATTATTCAGCTATCACTAGGTTCGGATTCCAGTGAAAATTATTTCACTTGGGTTTTTCTTGACTTTTTCAAGATCCAATTTCTCAACATGGGACCAAGGACTTCAGTGTTGAACATTGTAATTGGTTTCTTTAGAAAACATTACAATTTCATGAGATAAACAATCTTTATGATGTCAGCTGTGGGATTTATGGAAGACTTTGGTCTCCTGAGCATATATTCAGTTGTCCTTCATGACTGTGGATGGCATTTTGTCTGGCTTTGTTATGTGAGTTTCTATCGCTTGTGTCCTACCTGTGTGCATTAATTATCCAGGTTTCCCTTAAAAACAGTAATAATATGAAAGCCCTTTTTCCTGTCAAGCTCATTGCCTGCCTTATCTCATTCTTTCCTTTTGCAGCCTTGGAAATTACATCTTACTATTACCCGTTTATAGATACCTTCCCTATCTTCCCACCCCTCGAGGATGAGGGAGGCTAAACACACAGCCCCATGTAATGTGTTGGATTAATGGAGTTGGGTTGAAATCATATCTGTCTGCATCCAAAGCTCTTACTTGCTTTGCTACGTGGCTCTGTGTTTTTTTTCTGCAGATTTCCCCTTTTGAGGCCTGTGTCCTTGGGCTCTTGATGCAAGTGTCTTTATTCAGACGGAGCCACTGAGAGTGGGGTAACAAGTTTATTGCATTAATATCCCTGCCATATATCCCAGCTGTCAACTATTCCTCAAAGGGCGTGATACAGGGGCGCCTGGGTGGTTTAGTTTGTTAAGCTTCTGACTTCAGCTCAGGTCTTGATCTTGGGGTCCTGGGATCGAGTCCCATATTGGGCTCTGCATTCACCAGGGAGTATGCTCGTCCATATCCCTCTCTCTCTGTCCCTCCTCTGTTCATGCTCTCTCCCTCAAACAAACAAACAAACAAATAAATAAAATCTTCAAAAATAAAAGGGTGTTACACAGCACTCCACTTACCCTGCCTCTGTGCATTTCATTTCTATGCACCCCAACAGCCTAACTGGATATTTGTTGAGTCCCTGTGCTGTGTGATCTGCTCTGTGCTAGGGGCACATTCAACTTTTGAAGCTTACATCCCAAGGATGAGAAATGGGTAGGCTCTCTCTTTTCCTTCTTGCCTCAGTGTTCTCAAGAACATTCATTTACTTTAAAACAATATTCGACATTTACTGGCTACCTGCTATGTTTTAGACTCTGTGGGAGCAGCAACAAATCAGTGGTGGCCTTAGCTCTTCCAGAGCTCTGAGTCTGGTGTAGAAGGGATGTGAACAGGCACTGAGATTTCCTGTGTGATCGTAGTGGGAGATGCACAGGTGGCTTGGAATAAAAGCCTATTGACCAGAGTAGGAAATCGTTGAGGGAAGACCAGAGAAGATGATGGTTAGCTCATGGCTCTCAGTGTTAGCAGCGAGACTCATGCATGAGCTCTGATCCAGAGAGTTCTTCCCATTAGAAAGTTTGTATTACTGTTTGGAGTTGCCCCAAGGGCTCTGATGAGTAGTCTCAGGCTCTTTGCATTATCTGTGGCCCCAAGTCCGAAACCATAGTAGGATTGACGTGGCTACCTTGACTCATTTTTGGTTGGATTTAGATTGTGTTACTCTTTTCACTTCCTGTTGGATCATCCAGTCTCTCAAAGGAAGTGAACTCCTTTTCTAAATAGCTTCATCCTTGTGAATGCTCAGGCCACTGAAATGCAATAGAAGCGGTCTGTGAACAAATGCAGAGTTAGAGCCCAAAGGGGATCTCTGCATTTACGGGCTCTCTGCCTGAATTGATCAATATAATGCACGGTTATCTCTATACATGAAGAGGAAGTCAGCATGCCTAGGCTGAAAAACTATTCAAACTTTTAGAAAAATTTTAGGCAAAACTTTTGGTTCTTATTTTTTTTTAAAAAAATCTACATTTGACTTTGGAAAAACTTGAGTCATTTGTTACGGACTCTTTTCACTTTTTAAAAACCTTATCTGAGATGAATGAATCAGAAACTAGAGATACAGTAGAACGCATCAATGAAACTAGAAGCTGGTTCTTTGAAAGAATCAATAAGATCGATAAACCATTGGCCAAAATAATCCAAAAGAAAAGGGAGAAGACACAAATTAACAAAATCATGAATGAAAGGGGAGAGATCACAACTAACACCAAGGAAATAGAAACAATCATCA